>CYKH01002009.1:0-18873 GCA_001460835.1 Bodo saltans | reverse complement strand
TTCACGCGCTGGGGAAGGTATCATCACCGTAATTTTACCAAGCAAGAAAAAAAAAGTTTCACACAAACAAAACATGGCTCAAAAGACGACACAAAAAGTTAAGCGGAGATGTGACATGAAGCGCCATTGGGATCTGTCGGCTGGGATGTGGGGACAACAATGCACACAATCGCAGCTTGTTGCGGATTCGCCGACTGCGGAAATTTGCTGAAAAGAAACCTTTTGGTGTGATAGAGCCGAGATACTTTGCTGGGTCGAGTGCGCCGTCGAGGAAAGTGAAATTGCTTGGTTAGGATTATGGTAGTGTGTGCAAATTGGCGTGTGAGTGACACATGTGACAGATCATGCCACGGACGAGACCGCCGCTTCATTTTCTGCGTACACAAATGTGTAAGTCACAACACCCCAAGGGCCATACAGCATTACGCATCACTGTTGATAACGATCTTATCATCGCCGTCCTTGTGTGAGCGTGACGATGTGACACTGCGGCCAGACACCATCGCAGTCCTATCGTTGTGGAACTTCTCCACCACAGGCTGCTGTCCACCTGTTGCTGTGGGACTCTTCAGACCGTTCTTTCCGGCCATGTCGTGCTTCGCCATGGCCTTCCCTTCGAAGATGAACCGCACAATGGAGATAAACGCAATCAACGAGTACACGAGCAGCACGACGGGGCTTGAGATCCAGTGCAGCAGGTTCCGAGCGGGGTTGATGTCTTCGACGATACCGAGTCTTCGGGCACCAAGGGCATCGATCAAAAACGCAAGACCAAATGCAAACAGTTGCACAGCGATCGCCAACGGGCCAGCGTACACAATGCTCACCGCCCCAAAGCCAGCGATGTCAACAGTGGGGTAGTGAATCCAAGGAAACGGAATCGAGGCGAGGACACCAAAGATACCGGAAGCACACAGCAGCACACCGTAGTACATAAAGAACATGAAGAACCAGGAGATGGCACAGAAGAAGGGTCTTCCCTTCCAGTGGATGATGAAGTAGTGAAACGATTCAGACGCCCCAACAATCCAGCGGCGGATCTGGCGGCCCCATTCATGTGCCTCCTCCCCGAAAGACTCCCCCACGGTAGGCCCGGAGATGGCCACCACCGGCAACATGCGGACTGGGACTTGACTGTTGCTGGGACTTGACTGTTGGTGTGCGCCATCCAGCGTACCTTAGCGATGATATCGTCGACACCGTATCTGGGGTTGATGAAGCCGCTGATGACGCCGAGCTCCATTGGGTACGAAAAGATCGACATGGGGTTGAGGTTGAAGCTGATGAGGCCTCCCAGCATCATGGTGGTGCGCATAATGCATGTCACTCGATTGAAGAACGGTCGCTCATCGAGGTTCCAGTTGTAGAACAGTGGTGGCTGCCACACGCACATTTTTACGTCCACTCCCTCAAATGGATTTTCTGCGTTATACGCCGCCTCCAAGACTTCAAAGTAACGTGGATGGAACTTACTGTCCGTGTCACATGTTGTGATGGTGTAGCGGTCCATCTTGAAGCGTGATCCGTGGTGATTCGAGCAGAACTTGTATGCCTCACGAAGTGCAAAGTTCTTGTTGCTGCAACCTCCTGGAATTTCGTTCACTTGCAGGTGGTGGACAAGCAGCAACAGGTCACCAAATTTATCTCGATACTCGTTGCGGACGCTGTCTAGCTTGCGTTGAAGTTCTGGAGTCTTCGCTTCGAACGTAATCGCCACGATCAGGTCCTGTGGGTGCTGTTGAAAGGTCAAGGTGTCCACACACTCGTGCAGCACGTCCAACGGGTCCAGGTAGCATGGAACAATCACTAAGTGCTTAAACTTGCGGCTGCGGAGTCCGAAGGTCTCGTCCCACCCGACCATAGGAATGGAGTTGAGTTTGCTGTAGTTCCGCAACGCGTTTAATGCTACGACGAGCCACACGAAGGAGAAGCTCAGCGTGATGGCCGCGTTGATGTATGCAATGTCGTACGGAATCACTGGAGATAGCCATAAAGGGAGGGTGGCGATCGATACCACCAGCAACGCAAACAGAATCGTAAAGCGTAGGTATGTGTTACCAAAGTGGCCTACGTCTTTTGGAAGTGGCGCGGAGGCCATCTCCGGAAAGTCAAAGTGCTGGTTAAGCGGCTCTAACTCGGACATTATTGTCTCTTTCTTCTCTTTGCTACGCACGGGTTATGATTATGATGCTCTTCTTAATCGAATATTTTGCTGCTTCGACGCAAAAGGAAGAAGGAATTGATAAATGCAATAATATTCATAGGTCAGAGAATGTGGTCTAAAAACGGTGAGAGGGTGAAACACGCTTGAAGGAAAGAAGAGCTCCACTTACAACATCGACAAAAAAGAGCATTCGCGTCAAATTGGTGCAACGTCCCCACTTTGCTTGTGTCACATGCGATAAGACTGGTGAAGCAAGATCAAGACGTTATGTTTGCACCAATCTGGAGGTGAATGGTTAAGTTGTCGTTGAGAGTCAGTTGAGCAACCCCAACGAGATCAAAAGATAGGAGGTGGGTGACGAGAAAAAAACCATGTGCCGCTACTTCTTCTTGCGAAGTGTTGGAGAGCTGGAAGGAGACGCTCGTTTATCTGTGATAATGGCTAACTTTGTGCGCTTGGTGGAGGGAGCAGCAGCCGCAGCCTCACTTGCAGTTGCTTTTGGTGCAGCAGCCTCTTTTGAAGTTGCTTTTGGTGACTTGGGGAACCTGAGCCTCCGTTCAGAAATCAGCGATGGCGCCGATCGCTGTACGGGCATCTTGCGGTACTCCGATTTTGTGAACCATTGCTCAGCTGTGACGAGGTGGCGGGGCCAGTGATGATTCTCGTTGCAGCTCTTTTGACGCAGCTGATTCACGTACTCTTGAAGGCGCTCAGCTGCAGTTTCCGAATGAGCAAACACGGCGCCTGGGGGACCAAGCCACACACGACGGTGGAGAGTGCTGATCACCACGTTCGTATCCTCATCGTTGCGTAAGAACAGCGAGCACCGTCCTTGATTGTTGCGAAACATGTCCGCATGGCGGACAGTTCTGGATGTCATTCGTTCAACAAGGGCAACAATCATCTGATCGCCAAGTTCCATCCACACGCCTCCCAATTTAATCTGGGGATGCTCCCTTGGGGAGGGGCGATACAACGTTCGTGGCTCGAAGCATGTGCGATACGAGATGACCGTCACTCGGTCCCGCTCCACCAGCGACAAGGGAATGACATCGGAATGGTAGGGAGTGTTACGACGAACGGTCTCACCTGCGACGTCAAATGCATCTGTGTCCGGCACTGGCGAGCGACGCAGTAACTCTGACTTTTCGAGCGTGGCGAGGAACTTCGCCGTCATGACGCTGTACTTCTTCATGCGCTCTTCGTAGACATGCTCCATGGTAGCGGGTACAAATGAGGCAATCAGCGGTAGTGGCGCTTTGCAAGCGATGGGCGTTGGCTGTACGGGTGGTGGTGGTGGCGTTGCCGGTTGTGATAAAGAGCTCAGTGGGGAGTTGCCCCGTGAATGCGGCGGTGGTGGAGTTCCCGGACGGGACCAGTCGGACTCGTTGCTGGTTGAGCAGCCGTGGTGGGGTTGAAGCTGACGAAACTCGTTGTAAACATCATCCCACTCAACGTCCCAGTTGGTGCACTGCAGCGTCACCATCAGGGACTTGGTGATGTCAATTAATGTGCCGTCGAGGGGATCGTCGCTTGTGATGATGAAGTCCTCAACATGTGAACAATACGGAGGGGCGGCGTCACTGGAGGGCGGGCGATCACTTGAACACACAGAGAAAGATCCTTTCTCTACCCCCTCTGCCTCATCGCCTTCACAACCCCACACCGGGCTGATATTGTCATGCTGATCATGCGACACCATTTGAGAGGAAATATGAAATGGAATGTAAGAACTGTTGTTGGTTGTATGTCTTTCCAACCAAAGAATAACAAAAGAAAAAAAAAAGGAGACACCGAAACGGTTGAGAGAGTTTTCCAAGAAAATAAAAGTAGACATCGTGTGACACCAGTTGCTGATTCGACTTGACTGTTCACGCAATCGCAAAAGTACAACAAAAAACGAAGCTACCTTCTCACAGCATAGAGTGCAGATTTTCTTACACTGCCGCGAGGTCGAGTTGAGTTCTTTCATCATTCTCATCTTCTTGCACGGGAAGGTCGCCTTGCAAGAAAGGTGGACGCACATAGCCGGGGAGTGGCGTCCCACATACAACACCATCAACGGTAACGCCATCGGGCATTTGAGCGAACGTGATGGTTCGATCCAAGAGGACGACTCCTGTCACAGTGGCAATTTCAACGTTTGCATCGTTGCGAACAACTGCAGAAAATCGAAGCTTCCTCTCCGTGGAGTGGTGGCCATTGACAGCGTCGAGCGGGTCTTCCACACGCACATCGCTGCTGTCGGGGTGAAGACTTTTTTCACGCGGCATCGCGGCGCTGTATTCGGAATTCTCCCCAACGTTCGTTTGCTCTCGCCGTTGGAGGTTGCTAGGTTCCCTGGTAGCCTCAGCGAATGTTTCGAGAAGGTGATCAGAGAATAAGATCGAAGCGACACCCTCCTTGCTGCCACCGTGGTACAGCTCAATGAGGAGGCCTGCAAGATTCAACATAGATTCTGAGTCCATGGAGAATAGATGGTCAGGCACTGCAAACGTTGCATCGTCTTTGGTAAAGGTAGTGGAGGTTGACTTGACCGACTCGTCCGATGCGCGCTTCTTCACCACCACGCTGAGATTGGCCTTAGAGGCAGACGCGAGTGCGCCACGGAAGCCAGATACCGTCAACTCTGTTGTCTTGGCCACAGTTTGACACACTTCATTGACCTTCATGGTGATGTAGATACGGCCCACAACTGAGTCTCCGTTCCGCAGCGACAGCGCGATCCTACTGGGACCTGTTGCAAGGGTGAGGACATCGATAGAGGCGTCGCCGACAAAGTTTTTACCGTTGGAGCTGAAGACGGAGAACCGACACAGCTTGCTCACAAGGAGGTGGGGATACATCGTTTCATAAATAAACACGAGCTTCTCATCTGGCCATATAGGCGCTCGATGCTGAACGCCACTCTTTGTGTGGCGATAATTGTCGAAGTTGATGTTATACTTGAAGTCTTTATCGTGATTCGGATCGATTCGATCAATTGTGCACTCCACATATCGCACTTCGATCGTGAAGAAATATCGCGACGCTGGACAGACGATGAAATTGCTGGACATCTCTTAATATTTGACAACAGGCGTCGACCTTCGCATGCACCAAACGCACCAACAAGCAATTCAAACAACTACTCCAAAGCAATGGCATAGAACTGATCACATGCTGACATGGTTACGGTGGAGAAACATCGTGTGTGTGTTTGCATTGAGTGGACAGTGTGGGTGAGTGGGAGAGCGAACGGGGCATTGAAAGGAGGGAAGCATTCAACAACAACAACAACAAAAAAAAAAGAACAGAACGTACACAAAAAAGGTGAAGATATGTGTTTTCTTTTGGCACGAGTTTTACAAAATGAAAAGCGAGTAGAAGTAAATACCTGGTACATCCATTGGGATAACATTGAAGCGTTTTTTTCATGAGTTTCTTCTAAGCTCCCTCTTCTTGATCGTCGACGCGAATTCTTTTGTATTTGTGCTGTTTCATTCTAATGTTTGGGAAGAAGTGGTGTCCACACGAAGTGAGTGGAACGCGACATGGGCTCGCCTTCTTTTTCGAACCCGCCTCCCGCAGGGTCATCATCAGGGTGATCGCAAAGGTCCTGCAATCGTGAACCGTCGGTTCCGTCTTTTGTGTGGTCCTTAGAAGAAAAAATGTTCGCCTATTTCGCTGAAGCGCATCAGTGGGGACGTTTTCGCAGCGAACGTGGGGGACATCTTGTGGTGGCAGACTGTTGGCAACAGCCAGTTTGAATGAAAAAACGAGAGAAATAGAGTGCGTGATGGGAGGAGTGAATTAATGGTGCTGAACCCAAAAGGTACCTCGATGTTTGTGCAGGCGATGACTTGATGGTGAACCGAACGGTCAACTTGATGGTGAACTGAACGAGAGGTACCATTGCGAGTGGCAGAATTGTTGCTAGTGTTGCTGGTCGGAAAGGGAATGAAGACTACGCGTTAGAGCCTTGAGCTTTGGCAACGTACTGCCGATACTGCTCAGCATTTCTACGGAGAATGTCATCAAGCGGCCCGAGGTAGCTGTTGAAGTTGGAGCGATTCAACGTCAATAGTCTGACCACGTTGCTCTGAGCCACCACCGACGCCATGCGAGGGCGATCAAACAGCAATGCCATTTCGCCAAAGAACGAACCCTGCTTTCGTCTTTCAAATACCTCACCGTCCTTCATGGTCTCGAATTTCACTTCTCCCTCTTCAATCAAATAGAAGGTGTCACCAGGCTCGCCCTCTCGGATGATCACTGCACCTCGACCTTGCACTTCCTGAACTTCTAGCACATCCGCAATTCTCGCCTTTTCATATGCATCCACGTTTTGGAAGAGTGGGACACTTTCCAAGAATTTGATGTACTTGTCACGTTTCCGCATGGTTTCTTTGAGCAGCATACCACGATACGTGTCTCGGTCAATCCACCAACAAACTGTGTCCACCACCGCCGTGACGGTAGCAGCTCGTGGCATGCCGTACATAATGGCCAACTCTCCGAACGTATCGCCGTCGCCAAGGAAGAGACTATGCACTTCGCGGCCTTGTGTGTCCTTCACCGCCACGTGGCATCTTCCGTGGTCAACAAGGTAGAATTTATCACCCTCATCACCTTGGTCGAAAATGGACGTGTTAGACGAGAAGTCTTCCTTCTCGAAGGCGTTGAAAAGCACTTTGATATCGCTGGTGTCCAAAATGCGGAACAACGGACACTGATTGATTGCAGTAAGAAGACGGTCGCCCTGTTCTTTTGTTTTGGGGATGTTCTTAAAGACAGCGTTGGTCTTCATGAGGGCCTGTGTGCCCTCACTGGACACACCAACACGACGCGGTCCGGTGTCCACGTCGAGATGCCGCTTTACTACCGCTGGCGCCACTTCGAGGCCTTCCGCTTTCCGTAGCTTCGCTTCGTCTGCGCCTAGCACATATTCCAAAGTCTCCTCATCCACCACCTGCTGCTCTAACAGCATGTGCATATTAGGCGGAGGGAATTTGTAATTCACGATACGCTTCTGCAGTTCATTGGGAGGCGCCAAGAATGTGTCTTCGTCAAGACCGAGGACCTCGTACAGTTCCATCACCGCACGCTTCTCATCCTTGCGGAACTTCCCGTAGCGTTGACGTTGCTCCTGGGCAAGCTCCAGTGCTCGTTTGATGACTTGTCGGAACGTTGCTTTGCGTGCAAAGAGGTCGGCATCACCGGGACCAGATGCTTGCTGGCCGCTTGTCGTGGGCGCCAACTGAGGATTCGACCCGTTATTCCCTTTGTTGGGAGCTAGTGGGTTCGTCACAGAGTTGTTGTGGGAGGGAGCCGCAGCGGCTTGCTGCTGTTGGTGCTGTTGCAGGAGAATGGCATAATTGCCCCCAGTGGTCCCATTCGGCGGCGTGGAGTTATTGGGGACGGGTGTTGGTGGGGGGTGCACCGACGGTGTCACCTTCGTGGCTGGGGTGTCGTCAACAGACGAAATATCTTTTGTGTGCTTCCCTTCGTGCTTATCCTTCTTCTTCGATCTCGCCCCAAACGCTTTATTGGATGGTGGCTGCGGGATGCGAGAAGTAGGATGCTCGGTGCTAGACCCAGATCCCATGATGAGAAAGTTCGTTTCGGGCGACTTACTGGTCCTTGGTGTTGGGGAATAAATCAAACGTGATCTGCTATTCTAAACCTGATGAAATCAATCAACCGGTTCTGCGAGTTTTGATACGATCGTAGCTAAATGACGCAACCTATGGTATGATTTGCGCAAGTTTTACGGCGTTCTAGGTCTACGGGGCAAGCCTTTTCAAACTATGTAGGGGACGGTCGGCAAGCCAAAAATACGCGGCACCAAACCTTCAAAGTATTAGAGGCAGAGGAACACGGATAAGAACGCGACGAGGCGACTCGATTCCGACCACTAAAGATTTGGAGGTTGTGTGCGTGTGATTCCTCCTTCTCTCGCTGTATTTGAGCGTCAATAGACAATAAACAAGAACCATACAAACGATAAAAACTACGAGGAGATTCAAAACGAAGGGAAAAAATCCAACGTAAATGATGGTCGAGAACTCTGTGTTTCACGCTCAGTTCGCAAGGTTGTATTGCGAGAGCAGATCTACCGGACACGGCGGTCCAAAGTACGGCTTTCTGTGTTGACACACATGCTCCTCAGGAAATGCTAGCAACTCTCGTAAGAAATGGTCCAACGTTGGCGCAATGTAATGCGGGCTCTTACTCACGGAGCGGTTCAGCCATTCCATCTCGAAATCGTCCCGAGATAACGTACGTGTGGCGGCCTGCGCGTTGCCGATCCCACTGAGAACTTGCACGGAGAGCCAGCTGCCACCCCGAGCATTCGCACCAATGATGTCAGTGTCTAAATTATCGCCTACCATCGAGATTGCACGCATCTCCGACGGATCCCACCCCAGCCTCTGACTGAGCGCCTTGAGGCGCTGCTCGGCAAACGCGTATGCAATCGCGCGTGGTTTGCCATAAGGCGTCACGTGCAGGTTCTCTCCAGTGACGCTCTCATACACAGCGGACAGCATCTCACGGAACGCACCGCCACCAAGACGAGGGAGTGGCGCTTTGCTTGCGTACACCAAATCGTCGGCCCCGAAGTAGAAGGGGACCGTTTGCGATCCACTGACGACACTTCCCCCGATTAAGCCGTATGGACTGGTCAACACGTCCAACGCAACCTGGATATCGCTGAACGAGTCGTATGGGTCAGAAAATTGAAAGATAGCGGCGACAGGTTGGTACGGAAGCGTAAGGGCCTTCGCAGGGGCCGGCTCACCAGCATGCCACTTGCGCAGCGGGACAAGCTCAGGATGTTCAGCCTGGAATTGTAAGAAGGATTTGGCTCTCTTGAATCCGTATCCCTTGGCGACCTCAACCGATGCGAGGGGGCCTCCGATCAGCACGACGTCATTTTCGTACCGTGGTGCAAGAAGCGACATTGGGGAGTGCGCGAGGATCACCTGATCGGCATGAATGTCGCATTGAAGAATGTCAGAAAGCTCTTTGGCTTTGTCCGCTTCCGACTTCCCGCCTCCATTCGTCATGAGCAGAAATGGAATGCGAAGGGCAATCATCTGGCGTATCGCATCGTCAGATCCTTCGATAATGTCCCTGCTGCGCAACACCACTCCATCAATGTCCAACACAAAGCCTGCAGTGCCGTGCAGTGGCCACGCAGGTGGCATGTGCTCGCGTCGAGGGGGAAGCGAGTCATACCGGTACGGGATCTTGCTGTGAATATCGTTTTGAAGAAGCTGCTTCGTCGATTCTGAGTACGACGATGAGGTGCCACTGGAAAGGGCGCTTTGGTACTCTCCCCACGCTGGAAGCTGCGAAGAGTCAAAGTAGGACCTGGGCACGGCACCATACGGAAGGAATTGTTGCCTGCTCACCTCTTCGGCTTGCTGCTTTGCGAATGCTTCGTCCACCGCAAGTTGCTGCCGTTCGATCTCCAGATCCATCTCCGCCTGAGCCACCTCAGCCGCTTCGTCAGCCTCCTGCCGACGTCGGTCGTCTCTGCGCATCCGTTGCACAGGATTGTTGCTCGAAAACACACCAGCGAAGAATTCGTCTGCTGTCTTTCCGTCCCGCTCCCATGGTGGGACGAACCGCTTGCGCTTCACAAGCGTCGATCGAAATAGCGAACACACCATCTTGTTGCTTGCTACAAAAGCAAAAGAATGAAAACCACGTTGTCAAAACTCGTACAATCGCAGTGCACGTACGAAAGCAGCAACAATACCAATAACTTTCCCATGAACTATAAAACAGAATAAAATAAAGAACGAAACACAAAAAAAGTTGAAGTAGGCTCAGGCTTGCGAGTCTCACAACAAACAGCAAACGGAAAAAGAAAGGAAGGGAAAAAAAATAAATGAATGTGTTTAGCAAAGGAATCATGATCGAAAGGAGGTAACATTTCGATCAGGTCCCGCTCTTCGACATCATGAGAGACTTCTCCGCGGAGGCATTGACGGCAGACATCGTGGCGTAGCGCAGCCCATTCTTCTCAAGCGCCTCAATACCAGCGATCGTCGTGCCCCCAGGGCTGCACACCATCTCCTTCACCTGGAGCGTGGAGAGGTCGCTTTCAAGGAGGAGCTTCGCAGTGCCAAACACTGTGTGGAAGGCATACTTGTTTGCTAGCTCTCGTGGAAGACCATTCTTCACGCCAGCATCGGACAGGGCCTCTATGAATGTTGCAACGTAAGCAGGGCCGCTGCCTGCAAGGCCAGTCACGCCAAGAAGTTGCATTTCAGTCACTTTGGCACAAAACCCAAGGCTGCCGAAAATCTTGTTCACAACCGCCTCGTCCTCGGGAGTCACGTTGCTTGCAGTAGAGTAGCCAACGCAGCCATGGCCAGCAAGCAGGTTGGTGTTCGGCATCGTTCGAATGATTCGATGCTTCTTGTTTCCATCCAACGCAGCCTCCAGATCTGCCACGGTAAACCCAGCCATGACGGAGAGCACCAAGGCACCGCGTGGGTGAAGATGTGGTTTGATGGCGCGCATGATGCCCGGCGCCACTTGTGGCTTCACTGCGAGCACTGCAATGTCCGCAGTGGGAAGCACGCTGGACGCCACTGGGGAAGTCACCACGCCGCGAAACTTTCGCTGCGCTTTCTCACGAGTGCAGTCCCGCGGAGCAATGAGTGAGATGTTCTCCGGGGCCACCAGTTTGTTGCGCAGAATGCCGCCAACAATGGCACTCGCCATTGCTCCGGCGCCAACAAAGCAAATTCGTTGGTATTGTGTTGTGGTCTTCCTCATTTTTTAGTTGTTAGGTGTGTGTCTTCCACGGTTATTTGGCGAACGAAACAAATCAGATGTCATTCATAAAATGAACACGCCCGACGATCGATAAATAAATACAAGAAGTTTTTGTTTTGGGGGCTAAACTTTAGATTTGGCCATCAGAAGCGACTTTTCAGCGGAGGCATTGACGGCGGACATCGTGGCGTAGCGAAGACCGTTTTTTTCAAGGGCCTCGATGCCTGCGATCGTCGTGCCCCCAGGGCTGCACACCATCTCTTTCACCTGGAGCGTGGAGAGGTCACTCTCAAGGAGAAGCTTTGCGGTGCCAAAGACAGTGTGGAAGGCATACTTGTTCGACAAGGCACGAGGAAGACCATTCTTCACGCCAGCATCGGACAGGGCCTCTATGAATGTTGCAACGTAAGCAGGGCCGCTTCCTGCTAGGCCAGTCACGCCAAGAAGTTGCATTTCAGTCACTTTGGCACAAAACCCAAGGCTGCCGAAAATCTTGTTCACAACCGCCTCGTCTTGTGCAGTCACGTTGCTTGCAGTAGAGTAGCCAACGCAGCCGTGGCCAGCAAGAAGGTTGGTGTTCGGCATCGTTCGGATCATGCGGTGCTGTTGCTTTCCATCCAACGCAGTTTCTAAGCCGGCGACAGTAAATCCAGCCATCACAGAGACGACAAGAACACCAGTCGGCTTCAAGTACTGTTTGATAGATTCCATGACTTCTGGTGCGACTTGAGGCTTTACTGCCAAGAACACCACATCCGCCGCAGGGAGTACGTTAGATGCTGCAGCAGATACCACAACACCCTTGTACAGCGCCTTCACCTTATTTCGAGTTGCATCTGACGGAGCAATCATTGAAATGTTCTCAGGGGCGATAAGTTTGTTGCGAAGAATTCCGCCGACAATCGCGCCTGCCATGGCTCCAGCTCCAACGAAGCAGAATTTCTTATTCGCTAAAATATCACTTGTCATTCCTTTTTTTGTGTGTGTGAGCTGTCAACACAATTGAAGAGAATTGAGTCAAATCTGCTAAGGCTCCTGCACAAATGCCCAGCAAACTCTAAAAAGAGCTTTTTCCGCGTTTTCTTTTTCATGTTGTGTTTCCAAGGTTGAGTTTACAGAACACAAAGTCGAATGGTGGGGTGCCACAATTACCACAATTACTGTAAGGTAAATGTCACAACTTCTTCATCGACATCAGAATGGATTTCTCAGCGGCAGCAGTGACAGCAGACATCGTAGCGTAGCGCAGCCCGTTTTTTTCAAGGGCCTCAATACCAGCGATCGTCGTGCCCCCAGGGCTGCACACCATCTCCTTCACCTGGAGCGTGGAGAGGTCTCGCTCTTGAATGAGTTTCGCCGTTCCAAGGACAGTGTTGACAGCAAATGTCTTGGCCAAATCACGGGGCAACCCATTCTTCACACCAGCATCAGACAACGCTTCAATAAAACTAGCGACAAAGGCAGGACCACTGCCTGATAGCCCCGTGATACCCGCCATCTGCCCCTCCGTCACCTTCGCGCAGACCCCCAGACTATCGAAGATCTTTCTGACGATTCCCTCATCGATCTCGTCTGTATTGTTGCCCATAGCGTAGCCCACACATCCCGCCGCAACGGTAACATTTGCGTTGGGCATTGTGCGAATGATTCGGTGAATGTTCCCATCAAGCGCTTCTTCAAGATCGTCAATCGTCACACCAGCCATGACGGATAGAACGAGCACACCCTTCGGTTTTAAAAGGCCTTTGATGGAGTGCATGACCTGTGGCGCGATGTTAGGCTTCACTGCAAGGACAGCGATGTCCGCCAACGGCAGCACATTGGTAGGACTCGGTGCCGTCTTGATGCCTTTGTACGTACGCCTGACGTAGTCACGAGGTCCTTCGTGTGGGTCCACCATGGAGATGTTGGAGGCATCCACGAGGCCGTTCCTCAGAATGCCGCCCACCACAGCATTGGCCATTTGGCCCGCCCCGATGAAGCAAATATTCTTCTTTCCTAGCATAGAGCAGTTTGGTGTGTGTGTGTTCTACCATTGGGTTATTGCAATGCGGGCGCTAGGAGGATTTGCTATTTCTGCACAGAAGGATCGCTGTGCAACATAGTGAACAAAAAAAAAGTAACCTCACTCGAATAAACAGGAATTGTACACACACATAAAACATTGGGGAAAAGCTGCTTACCACCCCTCCCCACTACTGACAACGGGGGGACCTGCGCGCATCTCCATCCGCCCATCCCGGATCCAGTCCAAGTCAGGCTTCTCCACGACGTGTGGTTGCCGTTGTGGTAACGTTCGGGTCGCGGAAAAAGGACGCTGGTTTGCCGAAGGTCCGACACACCGCTTACTGGGTCGAGCGGACATCACAGCACCTTGCGGTGGTCGAGGGCTGGCGGCGATGGATGCAGCAGATTCGGTGGACCGGCGAAAAGTAGTCATGAATAGGGTCACAGGAGACTCTACCGCAGTTGGCTGGGGGTCATCTTGATGATGAATGCGGCGTGCACTGCTTGGACGATGTTGCACAATGCTCGTTGGTTTTCGAGAGCTACTCCTCAAATCAAGTCCGAGGGCAGGTGCTATTCTCTTCTCAAGAAACGCATCCATGGCCCGTTGCTTCCTGCGATGAAAACTTTCTAGCCACTGAATCAAACATTGTCGCTTCACTGTGAGATGATGGAATGTATCCGCTGATTCTACCGGGTCTCCCATCGATGCCCACGACGGTTGGTCAGGGGCGCTTGGTCCATGGTCCATCCTGACGCTCTCATTTGCTTTTGCCAACGAAAAAAGTGTTTCCGAGCTTGACCGGCGATGCAGTCCCGCGGGCGACGGAAGCGTCCCCGCACCAACGCTAGCCCCCAGCACAGCAGCATCCAGTGCAGCGGAGGGGGTGCGGTACGACACATTCGTGGAGTTCGCTCTGGAATCGACTGCACCCCTGGGAGACTCCAGACCGGTCGTGGGCGTCGGCCGCACACTGCCTCCTCCGTGCAAGGCTAACTGAGATGCGTGCAGCAACGTCACATCGCCCTTCACAAGATATTCCCAGTTGGAGGCGTCGATGGTGGTCAAGGACGCGACGCTGGCGGTCTCCAGTGGGGGTGGGATTTTCATTTTCAGCTCAGCATATTCTTTCTTGAGCTTCACCTTGTCTTGTTCGTGGCATTTGATGGTAAGCTGCAACTCTTGCTCCTTGTCTCGGTAGCGCTGAAGCACCATTAATAACGCGCGAGTAAATGACTCCACACGATCACCGGCATCAGTGGAACCATTGTGCACATCTAAGAGTGCTTCCGTAGTGGCAAGGCTGACGTAATAGTGATCTTCTTGGATGGCGGCTCCCTCTTCCAGAGCCAACAGAGGCTTGTAGACCTCCTCAAGCCGCTTGCTAATCACCTCAAAGTTACCGTTAACGCCCTCAAGCGCTTTCATGCTCTTCGCCATCAAGCCCCCTGCTGTAAAGAGATGACGTCCTCTGCCTTCTTGCGTAGGGGGAGCGATGGAAACGCTGTGTGGTGTCACGTGGGCACTAATAGCCTCATCTGCATTGCTGCCGGGGAACACGGTGGACTCACTCCGCGTAATATCCCCGAAGTGAGATGTGTCGGCATCCTGCGACAACCCTGCAAAATGAATGCCAGATCTGTGCACAGTAGACCCTTGCCGAGACAGCCCTCCACTAGACTTTGCACCAAAGGAGAAGGGATTTGCAGTCATTGATGCAATGGATGCCTTTCGTCTCTCTGGGCTTCCTGGGGCGGCCACACTTCCTCTGCGCGTGCCAGCGCCACCAACGGTGCTCATCGAGCGGCCAATTCGCAATGAACCCGAGCGCTGATTGACAATCATCCCGTCGCACACATGCTGCTGAAAATCCACCACCGTCGCCCTCATTGCTTGTGCGGCGTCACGCAGTGCAATCAGTTTATCTTTGGCGAGTCCTGCCCTCTCTAACAATTTTCGTCCGCTGCTGTTGCTTAGTTGAGTTTTCAACGTGGATATCGTGGCAAGGAGGTCGCGAACTTCTTTCTCGTGTTTTATCTGTGCAACTCTCTCAGACTCGGCATATCGAAGGTCCAACGCCACCATAGCGGCCGCCTTGTCCTCAAGCTGCGATTCAAGTTGCCTGCATCGTTTCTCAAGCGAAGTGACCTGCGATGCGTGGCGGTGCTGGTAATTGCGCAGGTCGTTGCCCTCGTCCACTTCTTTCTTGAAGATGTTGTGCACTGTTGACTTGAACACATGTGCATCGTGCTCAGACAGGAAACGCCTTTTGTACACCATAAGCTCCTTCAGCAGAGTTGCCTCTACCTCCTCCACAGTGCTTTTGGTGGAGTTTATGCGGTGCTCTAAGGCTGCAGCGTACATCTTCGCGTCCTGGACTTGAACTTCCAGGGCAACGCGTTTTGCAATTTCCGTGGAGAGGATATCATGCAATTCATCGGTGGTCGTCACATTACCCGACATTGACATTTCCATACTAACTGTGCCGCGCAACCAAGAAATATGAGAATGGTATCGTTCAGTGGAAGTACAAATAATATTCTGCGCGTCTGAACTTCACAAGCAAGTTTATGAGTTCATGATTGCACGTTTTGAGAAAACTAATTTCCTCATGCCCACGCGAAAAAAAAAACATAGAGATGGAAGTGGGCGGTTCAAGATTAACTCACCACCATTGGAAAGGTAGCGATTCTCTAGAAGTTGACCATACAAAGGTGGGTCAATTGCTAATCTTGCCAACGAGGAACCAAAACAAAACATATGAGACGATGGGGGCTGAGTATTGACCGTACAAAGGGTGGGTCGATAATCATCATTGCCACAATAGACACTACAAACAAATAATGAAAAAAAATAAAATAATGGGTAGATGATGGTGTTTCACGCATGGTTAAGGGGGAACGACGAGCGCTACGGTGCGCACGTCAGGCAGCAGCCTGCATTGGACTCGTCGCACATTCCGTCAAAACAAATGTTTCCTCCCTTTCCCTTCACACTCGTGTGATTGCTCTTGACAGCAACACCGGTGGAGGAGGAGGGGCATGGGGCGTCGAGGGCCAGGCACCAGTTGCCGTACATCGCCGGCTGACAGTAGCCGCACTCGCACGTCAGCCCAGTCGCGCACAAGTTGATGATGGGGATCATTTCGCAGATGACCAGTGGTGTGAGATGCCCAGCCAAGTAATTCACGATTTCAGTGCACAGCCCAGCTTCGAACGCAAGGGCACACATCGCATCGAAGGGGGGTGGGAGCATCACACAGTAGTCGCTTGCCGAACTGCAACCTTGGGACTCAATTTCAGAGACCAGAGATTGGCACGCTTTGCAGGCTGTGGTTTGGTTCGTGGTCACTATCCTGCAAGTCTTGGTGGGTGCGTCACACGCGGACCCGGCGGGGCATGCCAATTGAGCGTAGTTGCAGCAGACGGAGCCACTCGCGACACAGAAGGGATTCGCCTCACTATCGAGGCAGCATTCCAGTCCAGGGCATCCTGCGCTTTGAGCTGCTGTGCAAGCAACAGGCAATGAGCAATTTTGGGTACTTGTGCATGAAACACCGCACTCGCTGTTGCAGGCAACATCAATGTTGTAGCATTCTTGGGTGGTTGGACAGAAATATGGGTAGCCAGCCACGTTGCACTCCGTGCACGTGCAGTTGTAGCCGTCAGAGCATGCAGAGGAGCAGCTCTGCGTGCTTTTGCACGGACCGTTGCACGCGGCGGAGCACTCTGTTCCGAGACTGTAGCACTCCTGGTTGCTGGCGCATGAATACGCGTAGTTGGCAGCCCCACACTGATCGCATGTACAGTTGTAGCCGTTGTAGCATGTCGTTGAGCAGTCTTGAGTGTTCTTGCAGCCGGTGTCGCAATCTGCGCACTCCACGTCGTAACTGTAGCACTCTAGGTTACTTGGGCACCAGTACGAATAGTCCGCTGCGGCACACTGAGCGCATGTGCACTCACCATCGCCGTCGGAGCACTGAGCGCTGACGATGGTGGGAGCAAGGAGCAGCAGGATGGTCGCAAGTGCGACGAGGCAACGAATAGTGGACGATGACATACAGATCGTTTTGTTTCTTTCCAGTAAATGGTCTTGACGTCAAATAAAAGTGGGGGGAAAGTGAATGACATGATGTTTAAACGCCATTCGCTAACGTCATCCAAGAAGCAAAACATACGAACAGTCGTACAATGATTCAGGCGCTTGGTAGTTTTGATAGCGATGAATGAATGAATGATGGAGGGTAAGAAAAATGAAACCACAGGGTATTTTGTGTGTGTTATGGGGCGCACGTTAGGCAGCAGCCAGCGTTGGACTCGTCGCAGGCTCCATCAAAACAAATATTCCTTCCACCCACCTGAGACTGCGTGTTATTCACGCTGCGGGCAACGCCCTTTGATGAGGAGGGGCAGGTGGCATCGAGGGCCAAGCACCAGTTGCCGTACATCGCCGGCTGACAGTAGCCGCACTCGCACGTCAACCCAGTGGCGCACAAGTTCATCAGTGGGATCATCTCACAGATCGTGAGAGGAGTGAGGTCCCCTGCCAAATAATTCAAAATCGTGGTGCACAGCCCAGCGTTCATCGCGTACACACAAATTGCATTGAAGGGAACGGGAAGGAACGCGCAGTAGGTTTGAACATCGGAGCACCCATCCGACTCAATCTTACTGACCAGCTTCATGCACTCTGTGCAACCGGCCGTGTAATTCGTCGATGGGGTCACGCACTGTCCAGTGGGCGCATCGCACACCGTGCCGCTGGAGCATGTCATCTGGGCATAGTTGCAGCATACGTTACCGGCAGGTGCGCAGAATGGGTTGGCATCGCTGTCGAGGCAGCATTCTCCAGAGCATTCTGCGCTTTGGGAGGCGCTGCATGAAACGGGAAGGGAGCAGTTTTGGGTGCTCGTGCATGAGCCGGAGCACTCGAAGCCACACTCAACCTCTTCGCTGTAACATTCCTGGTTATCGCTGCAAAAGTATGAGTAGCCGTCCACGTTGCACTCGAGACAGGTGCAGTTATCACCGTCAGAGCATTGAGCATTTGTTGGTGCGGCAAGAAGAAGGATCGCCGCAAGTGCGACGAGAGCTGTGAGGCACGAAGACATTTTAAACGTCTATCGAAACGTCTATCGAACAGATGGAAATAATTGATTCGCGAACGAGATCTTGTGGTTTTAGGAATGAAGGACAACATGTTGCAATGGTGGGTGAACAGTTCTCCACAAACATTACTCTTCTAATGTACTGTAACCATAATGTAATCGTAATGATGAACTCGAAGCGCAACACAAACCTCACTCTACAGCACCATGCGAATTTGGAGCCACGAATCGTCTGGCGTTACTCGCTGCTTATCCAGAAACTTCATTCGGACGTCTCCTGCCCTCTTCCCTACTACTTGTTGGGTATCGTCCCACATCATGACGCCGCTGCGGAGGACAAGGGTGTCGCTTCCTGCGACATGAGTGGCCGGCATGCACGAGGGTGGTGCGTTAAGGTCCGGGATGATCTCTTTGGCACTGTGGTCGAATGAGCGACGAGAGGACGACGCAGCGAGATCGGCGGGAGAGTAGTGAGACGCAGTGCTCTCGCGACGCAACATGGCGTGGATATCCACAGCAACTGGCGACGTGCCAACAGTGATATCATTATCCCTCACATCTTCACTGGTGTCCCAAGTTGGCATGTCAACCGCTGGATGGTCATCATCGCTCGCACCTGCGGCTTCCGAGGACGAGGTAGCGGTCGGAATGGGACGCCAGTGAGTCCCTCGCCTTGCAGGGGAGACATACAACGCACCCTCCCCGTACTTAGCTGCTTCGCGTGATCTGCTGCAACGTGTGTCATCCAACGAGACCGGCCATTGACTCTGGTCGCGCTGGGTCATTTTGTAATCTCGAATCATCGACACGAGAGTAGCG
>CYKH01002008.1:4725-38109 GCA_001460835.1 Bodo saltans | reverse complement strand
CGATCACTGAAATTGCAATCGAATTTGGCGGGTTTGGAGAAGATACTCCGTCAACTTCTTGCACCACACTGTGAGCTGTCGGTGGCGCCATTGCGCGACGTGGAAGAGTCGTCGGTGCTCGTGGGTTCTCTGGTCTCTTGTCCACGGATCGATCTACGAAGTACCCAATGACGACAGTGATCACATGCACGAACACAATAGCGCACACATACACCACGAGAGGGTAGTCCGTATCGTACACCGGGATCGGTGGTGTGATAGCATACACATCGTAGTTCCCAGAAAGGTAAAAGTACGTTTGAGGGTTGGAGGACGATGATAAGGAATCGGTGACGCGGTAAGTGACTGTGACGGTGCTGTTTGTGGCAGACGCAGTGGCTGCAGTATCCAAGATCCACGTTCCGCTCGTGCTGCCGTCTGAAGTGGGCGAGAAGCGATAAAACGTAGCATCAATTCCAACACCAAGGGTCAGGTTAGAGTTAGGGATTCCAGGGTGTGCAAAGGAGAACGTAATGGTGCTGAGAGCTCCAAGGGGATTGGAGAGAGTGGATGCGGGAAGGGCCATGCTCATCAGCGGCATGTTGAAGTTGCTGACGGTTGCGGAGGATGCAACACCTGTCGCGAGGACGTCAAAGGTGCGATGCGATGAGGTCGAAGAGGACGACGGAATGAAGTTTTTCGGAGTCAACGTCGGCATGACGCAGCCAACAAATGCTAACGGGTTTACAATCGTAGAGCTCACATTGATGCCTTTGCTAACGCTTTGTGAGGAGTTCGAGCTGCTTGGTCCAGCGACTGTCATTGACAGAGTGGCGGACCCGATCGGAACTGACCTAACCGACGCACTGAAGTACGCCTCGCTGATGGTAACTGTGGTGGTGCCTGATGCTAGTCCTGAAGCACAGTACTTAGCGCCGACAAGGTTTAGCCGATTGACAGCTTGCAGAACTGTAGATTGAGCAACCTGCGTCGTCGTTGCATCTCCGTCCACTGTAGCAATTGCACTGTTGATGATTTCATTCACTATGTCTGTGTGAGACAGTAGGAGCGTTGAGGTGATATCAGCGTTCGGAATATTGAGAGAGTCGGCAGTGCTAGTGAGAAGAGATGTCATCAGTGTCGCGGATCTGCTCGCAGTCTGCGGTGTGTTAAGTGCAACGCGCGAGACTGTGGACAGGGTCGTTCGAGAGTTCACCATCAGTGCGACATCGGAGGAAATCAGTGTCAAAAACTCATTGATCAAGTTCGTTGGCCCGAGGGAATAGTCAGTGGGAATTCGATTGTAGCAGTACGACGCGTCAAAGTTGTAGAGTGCAATGAATGACATTGCGAACTGATACTTCGTGTCGGACTGCAATAGGGATTGTGGGAAGTTTGTGCACAGATCAGCGCTTGTCACCGGAAACCGCATGGTCTCCTGAATCACGCGGGTGGTTAGTCCATTGACGCCAACAAGCTCTGCGTACAGGATCGAGTATCCCAACGGTACGTACAGCACACTGATCGTCGAGGCATTGGACACAGTCCGATACGGAGTGTAGAGCGGTTGTGTGATGTTGGTGGAGAAGGAAAATCGGAACAGCGGTGCAAGGAATGGAGCTGAGCCTACGAGGGCAATACTTGTAGTGGTGGCAACGAAGCTGGATGACACCGTTAGAGTCGGAGATGATATCTCGGAGCCATCCGACTCACTACCCCTACGCAGGTAGCATATTTTGTACGTGCCGAACACCGGCACAGTGACAGTAAACGCGATGCTGGTTTGAAGACCAGTTGCCCCTGCTGACGATGTTGCAACAGACATTGATGACCTTCCGCTACCATTCGCACAGGTGTAGGTGGACTGCTCGACCATAAAGAAGGTGTCATTTACGACAAGCATCGCTGCACCGGTGACGACGACGTTCATAGGCACGCTAGCATATCGGGATGAGGTTGTGACGAATGGTTGCGTGGTAGTGAAGTTCGATACCACGCTTTTCACGGTGATGTAGCCTGCGGTGTAGGCAGCGCCGGAGTTGGAAACGTAGCACAATGCTTGCAACCCTCTCACAACGGATGTGGTCAGCGTCCACTGACTCCATGAGACGTCGTTGTCGGGGACAGTGGAGGACGCAGTGTTCGTTCCTTTCGAGGTGTTAAACTTGGTGAGGGGTATGGCGTCCGTGGGGTTGGCGTCACCCTCGCAGGCAACGCGCGGTGTGGATTTCAGAAATACTCGCACCACACCAGTGGCCATCCCATTTCCGGTGATGTTGATGTACGAAAGGATGCTCGCAAACATGACAGAAGGGGCCAATGACTGCGACAGCGCATCGAACGAGAGGGCGACGCTTGCACCGGTGGATAGATTGAGCAACGATCCCGCGGGAAACGCATCAGAGCCAGCGTAGCTGTAGCATAGTGGGAACGATCCTGAGCCAGTGGCGGTTGCATTGAAGATGCCAACACAAAGATTCGTGTCGAACAACGTGGTGCTTGTCTTGTTCGCGCAAGAGAATGAGACAAATTGTATCGGAAGCAGCGCGGCGGCAGCGGCAAGGCAAGGATACAAAGAATCTGATGCTGTGAGGCCGTACCCCTCAACATAAATTGTGATGACAGCACCAACACGATGATCATCGGGCGTCGTACGTACGTTATGCACGAGGGGAGAGACGGTGAGTGTGCCAACAATAGCAGTCACGTCGCGTTGTACACCGTAACGAATGCAAAGTGACACGTTCCCCATAATACTGGCGTTGATCAGCACAGAGTTGGAAGTGAGGGGTTTGATCGTGACCGCGTTAGCCAGAGATGTATTGCAGGTGTAGAGGACATCAGGGTACGCGGTGGTGGCGGTGAAGTCCACTCCACCATTTACGAACACAGTGGTAGCATTGATGAGCCCAATCAACGACGGAGAAAGTGTGTTAGGATTATTGGGCGTCACTGGGAACGACGCGTTCTGAGCCGTCCCTGTTGCACCACACACAGCGCAGAGCTGATAGATACCACGATTGGACACGGTGAACGTGACGTGAGTCTGATTCCGAGCAATGGAGTTGATGGCCGACAGCGGGGGAACAGAAATGCACTGCGCACTGATGCCGAACAGAAGGTAGAACGTGTTGCTGCTATTGCCGGGAGCAACTGCATCACTTCCGATGGCGATGGTGACATTCGTTCCAAGGGGAGCACCGTATGCAAATAAATTTCGTGTCGAGACGTCGGACGTATTCCAAAACGTTGAAGTAATTTGAACAGTTCCCATGTTGAATGGATAACTAAAGTTTGACTTGTAGCACACGGTTGCGGGAATTCCGACCCCAGTGGCAAGAATTGCAGCTTGAACAGCAGGCGTTAGTGCAGGAAGCTGTGTCGCAACAAAATAGCTGACTCCATTACCAACGGAATTACTTGATAACCCCGAAGGAGTCAGCTTCACGACAGCTAATGCGCCAGTTGTATTGATGCATCCAGCACCAGCCAACGCGACTGCCGCAGCAGTAAACGTTGTCGTGGAAGACGCGTTACCGCCGGAAGTACTTCCGCTCACCGTCGATATCAAGGCTTGGGTGATGTTAGTGTTCACCGACATGTTCAACACGAGGAACGCCTCATCGTACAAACCGTTCACTCCTTCTCCAAAGAATGTTTGCAAGAAACTACCACCGAGGGACCAAGTACTCGCAGCCGTCGATCCTCCAGTTGCAATTGTTGACATATTGGGAGCTCTGAATGTTGGAAGAATTGGATCGACAGGATACGGCAACGGTCCCAGCACGAAGGTGAATGTAGATGAGTAGTTGCTGCGGTAGCACATGGATAGGTTGTAAGGAACGGAGAGGAAAAAGTTGACAGAGAGCTCGTTTAAATTGTAGACGGAAGTCGTTTGGTCGGTGGGGACGACTCGTTGAATTTGTCCCCACGACACCCTTACGGCTCCATCAACGTTGTACGGCATCGAGCACGGATTCGGTGGTGGTGAGTTGGTGGTGGCCGCGGTGAGAGTGGCATTGGTCAAGAAGAACGAGTCTCTCACAGAGAGTCCAATACCTCGAATAGAGTAGGAAATGGTGTGACCTACTTTAAAGTTAGGAATCATCGAACTTCCCACAACGGCGCTGCTGATGCCTCCGTTGATGCGAATTCTGCGCGTCCCGCTCAGCAAGAGTACATAGGAGCTTAGATGGGGGTATCCAAGGTAACACACCGCATAATCTCCAGGAGTCGGAATGCTAAAGAAATCCATGGTGGCTACGAAGGTGTTGTTGTTGTAATCCTTCAGCGCGCCGTAGAACCGAGTGCCTGCAGCGCATGATTGACCATATTTTACGATAAATGGACGATCACTACTTCGATTTCCTCCGTAGAGAATGATTGTAAACTCAGAAAACACGGCGGTGTTGTTGACAATGCGCAGTACACTTGTTCCTGGAACTGCGGCGTACAATTGAATCGATGCGGTGGGCAGTATGATTTTGTGCCACGAAAGACTTGTGGTAGTGAAGTAACACAGCGAGAACTGACCACTGAGCTTAGGGAATGCTGTCCAATTGTTCCGAATCAAAGAACCGGCAGCGGGCTGGCGGGAGCTCTGGGAGAAGAATACGTACCCGCCACTCGGTGGGCGATCACACGAGCTGGTCACTGGGGATAACATCATGCGATCTCCGGTCGTGTTAAACGGAATTCCTTGGAAGCGAATCGCAAGGAAGCGGCCAGCGGTGTAAACATACACCGATGAAAATGGGGAGGTAGCAAAAAACGCATTTGGGCTGATGTAATCCAACGTCTGCGTAGGAGACACACTGATCGAATTGGTCGCAACAAGTGTGTTGGTCGAAGTGACTTCGTAGGAAGACGACATTGTGAGTGAGTCTGTGAGGTTCACTGTCATTGAGGAGCTGGCAGGGTCCTGCGTGGCGCTGTTGCTCATGGTCAAGGAGACGGATAATTTGAGAGTCATGGTTTCTGTGTTCAGCAGACTCTTCGTGCGAGTAGGAGGCAGTCCTTGCGTGACCGAATGTAGGAAAGAAAATGAATCACTGAGCTCCTTCGACGCGGACGTAGTGAGCGTCATCTCCTCGCTGATTGACTTTGGCGTGAGAGAATCTGAATGAGATTCTGAGGGTTCCGCGGAGTGGCTTGGAGTGTCTGATGGCGATTCTGAGCGTTCCTTTGACGTTGAATCAGTGGGAGTCAACATTGATTTCGTAATACGGAGTGTAAATGTTTGAGTTCCTGACTCAGAATTTGTCGTCGTGGCCGATTCGCTGATGGACTGAGCGTCGCTCGAAGAGTGAGTAGGAGTCGGGGGCGGTGTGATGGTGAGAGTCTTCGTGCTTACCAAGCTGGACGATGCCGTTGGCGGGTCTGAGTCCGATTCTGTCGTCGTGAATGTGTAGCTAGTGGTCAATGTCGGTGACTGTGACTGTGATTGCCTTGTCGCAGTTGGGTTAAACGTCGCTGACGACGAGGATGAGTCTGTTTTGGAACGACCCATCTGCGATTGCGATAGAGACACGGTGATTGTCGATGAGAACATCGCGGATGGAGAATTGCGAGAAAGTGTATGGCTAGTGTTGATGGACATCGTTTCTGTTGATGTCTCGCTGATAAAATGCGTTGGCGTCGATAATAGAGTGATGGTGACGGATTGGGAGAAGGTGAGCGTAGCGGAGCCACCCCCACGACGCCGGTGGATTGTTTCTGTGAGGGAGTAGGTGTTTGTGGTGGTCATTGATGCGGTTCCTGTGAGTGTGATGGAACGAGTCACTTCCTTCGAGATTGTCATCGTCCCGGAAGGTTTTCGAGAGAACGTATGAGGCTTGGTGATAGTGAAGGTGAAGTTGTCGCTGCGAGACAGTGATGGAACAGGGGAATCGGAGTCTGAGGGTGATCCTGTGACGGGGGTACTGAGAGAAACGGTTCCCTTGGGTACTGTTTTCGTTGCGGTCGGCTCGCTGGTTGCGGACACCGAAAGGCTGGGCGACTTGCTTTTCTTCATGGTCGACGTTACCTTGTGGATGGTCCGAGTTCTGCTCGTTGAAACAAATCCCGCGCTGCTTGACTTAGTAAATGAAAATGCCTGCGTAAGGAGGCTTGCGGAGTTCATCTTCGTCACTGTCGCCGTTTCCTTCAGCGAGTACGTGGCTTTGAGCGTCAGACTTGGCGACTGCTCTGGCGAAATAGATCTTGTCATGGTGTTTTCCTTCGTTGTCGTGTTTGTGAAGGAAATCAGGAGCGATCGAGAATCTGTCAACGACTTTGACTGAGAGCCCAGAAACGAAAGTGAGCGAGATTGGGATGACGTATGGGTCATTGACGGGATGTCGGCTGTGAGGGTCGGTGACAGCGATTTTGTGAAGCTTGCCGGTTCTACTGACAGCGAGTATGAAAATGTGTTATCTTTTGTTGAGGATTGAGATGACGTGAAAGTCATGGTGGTGGTGTTGGTTTCCATGGGGCTGAGCGTCAGCGAAAGCTCTGCGCTGTTGCTGTGGGTTTGTAAGAGCGTTGCTGTGGAGGAGTCAGGCTGGAATGAAACAGACGGCAAGAAGGTCAGCGAGTTTGGACTTGGTGAAGACGATGAAGATGGGGTCGCTGATAATTCCTTTGTGACCGTTGAGGAGCGAGAAATGCTCACTTGAGCGGAGTACGAGCGAGATACGGATCGACTGATCGTACTGGTGTCAGATTCTGATCCTCCGTTCGAGAGGGATCGGGAGATGTGATACAGCGAGCGCGTCACCGTTGCAACGAGTTGTTTGCTCAGCGTGGCACTAATCTCTTGGGAGTAGGTAAGGGACATCGTGTATGATACTGACGCGGTAGGAGACGCTGAGTGCGTCTTTGAGTGAATCTGCTGCGAGGGTGATACGGATTTTGAGGGTTTGGATTTCGATGATGTCGTGGAAAACGAACTTGATTGGGACGGTGAGACTGAATTAATGGGGGTACGTGTTTTGGTGACGGATGCAAACTCACGAGAAGCAGTGAGGGACGCACTGGGTGTTTGGGACGCTGAGGTACTGATGGTCATTTGCTTTGTTGCGCTTTGTTTCGAAAGTGTTACTGACGCTGTTTGACTCATCAAGCTAGGAGTCAGTTTCAACGACGGAGACAGCGAAATTCGTGGGGTTCGAGTTGGCGTTGGGAGAAGCGATGCAGAGGTACTTGCTTCTTGAGAGAAGCTCGCCTTCGTCTTCGTCTTTGACAAAGTCTGGTCTTTTGACATGGTGGCCGACATGGACTGTGACGGGGTCAACGAGACTGTAGCGTTTTTCACGTGATGTCCGTGACTAACGTCAGAGACGGTTTCGGATTTCCCTCCAGTAGAAGAAAAAGTCGGCGTTCCCTCTGAGGCGGATAGACTCACGATAATTGAACTTGATGCGGCAACAATTCCCGACGGCGTCATCGACGCAACTTCAGGGGTCAGAGATCGAGTGAACGACGACTCTTTCGAGAACGAGGCTTTCGTTGGCGTTTGTGACGGGCTAGCAGTGCCCTTTGAATGAGATCGTGACCGTGACGAGGATGGTTCTTCTGACAACGACAGCGTGCTGGTGTATGATTGAGACTGTTTCGTCACCGAGGGGATTCTTGAATTGGTCGTTGATACCGACGGAGTTGACGTTGGTGACTTCGACCCTATTGTCAAGGAGCGTGATAGTGATTGTTCTTTCGTCGGTGAGGGATCTGTGAGACTCACTGTCGTCGATTTTGTGAGCGACTTCTCGCGAGACACACTTGGTGTGGGAGAGAAGGAGAGTGTGTCTTCCGGAGATCCGCTGCGAGAGGGCGTGACTCGAGTCAGTGTATCCGTGGGTGACAGTGAGAGCTCCGACGTAGGTGTGGGGGTGGACGTTTCTGTGGCAGTTGAAGACTTGCTTGACGTCACCCCGTCTGGGGAGGGCGACGGGGTCCACGTTCCAGAATCCATCTCTGTGGCTGTGCGTGTGGGTGTTGTTGAATCGGTGACGTTGTTTGACAACGTCATCGACGGCATCCCAGACTCTGAAAGTGTTTTGGTGGCCGATGATGGAAAGGGAGAGTCGCTCTTTGTTGGAGTTTGTGCGGTTGATGGCGATTTTGAGTGTGTTTCCAACACGTTAGCGGATTGCGTCGCAACGATAGTTGACGTTGGAGTGGGGGACTCCGAGTCTGTTTTGCTTCGTCCGCGAGGTGACGGTGACAAGGTCCAATTCGTGGACATCGACTGGCTTTTGAATTCTTGTGATAGCGATTGGGTAGCAGTTGGAGTGGGTGAGCGGCGTGTCCTTGTGGAAGATACTTCTGGAGAAAACGTCACCACAGAGCGCGACAAGGACATTGTCTTCGTTGAGGTGTCTTCTTCTGAAGGAGTTGCTTTTGTGAACGTGCTTGTCTTGGATAACGTGGGAAGCTCTCCACTGGCTGATGCCGACAGCGTCGGTGAAGGCGTCATGCTCTTGGTGGTGCCGTCAACAGCCATCGATAGCGACGCTGAAGCAGTGGACGATGGCGAGGGGGTGAGCTTCGAAGCAGATGGCTTGATGGATTGAGACAACCACCGAAAGTTGTAAGTGTTTGATGCAGAAGGTGACTGCGTGTTGGCTGAATTGCTGCGAGAAATTTCAAACGTGAGTGAAACACTTGCGCTTGGTGTTGCTACAGTGCATGTGGGAGGAATGGAACGAGTGCGTGGTGAGAGCGTCACTTCAGCAGAAGGGCTTGGTTTGCTTGGCGACGCGCTTTGTGGAGCAGTGCCGCTTTTCGTTGCCCGGGAGAGGCTATCCGACAACGTAAAAGAGAATGTCGGTGACAAAGTTCTAGATGGGGAGGGCTCTTGCGATAAGGTGAGACTAGGGGAGCTAGTGCGAGACGCGGAGACATCTTTTGAGTCTGAAGGGGACAGTGTGACGGTGGAGGACACAACTGTATTGCTCGGGTCACCAGAAAGAGTTTGGGTAGGTGTTGCAGATTGTGTCATTGACTTCCCTGAGAATGTCACTTCCGAGCTTTGAGATTGAGATGCTGACTGCGATGCACTGAGTGAATTCAACGTGAGGGACATGAGCGGTGTGTTGGTGGCTCGCGACACTGAGCTTGACGGGTATTCACTAGGCGACTCTGTTGGAGACTTCTTCTGTATCGTATTGGTGAGTTTTCCTAATGAGAACGTCTTCGACGATGATATTTCTTTGGAAAGAGAGATTGTGGGTGTCCTCGTGCTCGAAGAGTCTTTAGAGATCGACTTGAACGATAGGGACATCGTAGCGCTGGGTGATGGCGACGAGGTGGGAGACTTAGATTTCCCGTCGTTTGACAAAGTGATACTAGATGATGGTGTTGATGTTTTTGTTCCTGCTGAAATTTCACCGCTGAGGCTCGGGGAAAACGAAAAAGTGCCTTCGCGGGATGCGGTTGGTGATGGTGTCAGCGAAGGCGAGGACGTCGATGACGACGTGGGAGAGGGTGAGGGGCTTCGCGTTTCGTAGCTCCGTGAAAGGGACACTTCACGAGAGGGCGAGGCGCCACTTAGCGTCCCAGTGAGATCTTCAGTAAACGTCGATGTCGGAGAGGGCGTTTTTGATCGGGCTTGGGTTGGCGACGGTGATGCCGTCCGAGGCGTTGGCGAACGTGAATTAGTGGTGGACAGTGTCGGTGAGCCCATTGAGACAGAATACGACGTTGAGGAGGAATGCGTCTCAGATTGATCGTCGCTCAGTGACGAAGAGCGAGATGAAGACAGCGTTGGTGTGACGACGGTTGGTGTAAGATCGTCAGTCAGAGATGGTGATGTGGTGACCGACTTCGACGACGATGGCAGTTCTTGAGAGGTTGAGGATGATGGTGTTGGCGTTTTTGTTTGCATACCGACGGCATTGACGGAGCTAATGACTAACATCAGTCCAATGAAGGCCGAAAGAGTGGATAACGACAACGCAAATGGTGATGCTCTAAATACCATTTGATAATAGCACTACAAAAATTTCTTTGGTGAAGATGTGCCGTTGAGGGTGCGTAATAATAATGAGGAGCTGCAAAGCCAACACGCGCACAACACACACAATAATTTTGGTACAGTGATCTTGTGTATGTGTAGACTACTAGAATGGTGGGCTGGCTGCTTTCAAACGCACCTCTCTCAGATCACAAGAAGGAGAAAAATGGTTTCCCCTCGTTCCCTTAACTTTTTTTTTTTGGAGCACAATGTATGACTATGAACCAGGCTTGCAAAAGAAAGCGAAGCAACTGGAACGGGAAAGAAACCTTACTGCTGTGCCAGACCTTTTCGGTTGCGACGTTGACAGGAGGTTCCTGTTTGTGAGAACAAGCAATGAAGCGAAAGAAAGGAGAAGTTGCTCGTTTTCAAGGAAAAAAAATCAACAATATAAAGTGGTTGCACTTTTATTTTGTTCTCTAAGGAAAGATCCGACACACCAAAGAGATTTTTTGAGGTAGCACGAAGAAAATTGCACATTAGACACGAATGCGTCAGATTGCACCCCCCCACCCACCAGAGAAACAGGTTGTTCGCTTCTCTTCAGAAATCTGTTGGGTCACACGGCGATCATTATTTTGTTGTTGTTGTGCTCACCGCCGCTGCTGAGGGTATGCGGTGATACTTACTCGGAGCCGCGGCAGTCGCATTGGACGAAGCGGAAGCACTGATACCGCTGTGACTGGCACGGCGTGGGCGAATGGCAACGCTGCTCACATCTGTGTGCGATCGCGTAAACTTTTCTGATCCTACCGCTGTGTTCGCAGTGACAGAGGACGTGCCATGTAATCCAGTTCTATCGTCAGCTGGGAGCGCACTACTGGAGGCTGAGCGTCCGAAACGGTCTAAGTTTGGTTCCGGGTTCAAGTCAGGGGCAGCAGCGCGGCGCTTCACCGTGCCAATAGAAATCTTTGGGATGATTGGTTTTTGTTGCGGAACTGCTGCAGTAGTTGATTCGCTTCGCGTTGTCGCCGAAGGCGAAGACGGTGAGCTTGCAGATCCACCATAGTGGTGCCGAGAAGCGGAAATAATAGGTCGTGAGGGCTGCTGCTTGTTTCGCATAACTGGAGCCGTCGCGGCAGATGCTACCGACAGCACTGACGATGTTGTGGAGACAGCCAAGGGATCGATCAGCATGCTACTCGACGACGTATGATGAAGTAGATCAGGACATTCACGTTCAGCAGCATGCCGAAGCTGTTCTTCAAATGCTTGGAGTTCACGGAGGAACATCCGGTTCGCAGGGTCCACAGCTACTTTCAGAAACGATGTGCGTTGTTTCAACTGAGCAAGTTGCTTGTAAAGATATGTTGTAGGATGCGACTGACTTGATGCAAGCGCGCCAGGCGATGAGGGAGACGACGACACATGTTGCTGGAGGTGCGAGTGCAGTAGAATGTCTGAGCTCAGTGCGAACGGTGACACTGCTGGCGGTGGAGTTGCAGTGGCAGAGGCGGCTGCAGGTGGAGGCTGGGACAATCCCTTGATTTGATTTGAGTTGACGTTGTTGCCGGGATCGACACGGTTGGTCGAATGATCATCGTCGTCGTCGTCATCGTCATCTTCGTTGAAAGCGTCATCGTGTTCTTCACCATCTTCGACAACTTGCAGTTCTGCAAGTGCATCGGCGATGACCATGCGACCACTGTGGCTTAACGAATGGCTTGGGCTCCCTGTAGTGTTGCTAGCGCGGCGTCGCTTTCCTTTGAGAAGTTTCTTCGCAAGGGCCTTCAAATGCTCGCTGTCTTCCTCGTCAGAGAACTGTGGAGACCGTTGTTGAAGAGGGTTCTCACCTTCAAGTTCAACTATTGTAGGACTATTTCCTGTGGACTGTTGGGGATCTTCGGAAGATGACCGCATTGGCCGAGCAGTGCCAGGAGCACCACGTGCTGTCAGATTTCGACCTGTGCGAGGAGTTGGTGACGTGGATGTCACCGGCGTGGAGCGGTTGCTCGAACGTCCTCGACGGATTGGTTCCCGAGCAATCATCGCACGCACTTCAATTTGGGTTGCCACGAAGTCAGCGTCTTCAGAGAAACTTACGATAGGCAGTTCCGTCTGAAGCTGGACCCCGTGACGTCGCTCTTCTTCTCTCTGAGCGAGCAGATACGCTCGAAGTTCCTTCCAATAAATGTGCGAGTCGGGAGAGGACTGAATACGCTTCACTAGTTCTGTGAGGTGCAAATCCGCTTGGTTCACGGTCGTCTTAAATGACATGGAAGACGTCGTCGGAGAATACGGGGAGGCGGCACCACAGCTTGTGCAACTCGCACACAACGCAGCTCTTGATGTTTTGATGGCGGAGAGCGGATCGTAATCATCACTACCTCCTGCCCCTCTCCAGGTGGTATCCGGGGAAGACAAGATTGGTAACGATGCTAAATCGAAGGCTTCCGCTTGAGATGGGCCTTGGGCCGAGACTTCTGGTGGAGGTGGTGGTGTTTGTCTCTCAGCAGGTTGAGGCGAAGCAACAGAGGATTTCAACGTTGACAACAGACTACCGGCGTCCGAAGTGGGACCCCTCCGCCGACTCGAGCTTCGAGTCCGATGAGGGCTTTGCCGCATCCATGCACTCCACCGAATCGCGAAAAAAATCATCGCACACTGGGCGCTAACTGCAATAACGGTTCCGGCAACGGTTTCCTTGTTCATGTGATTAATTCAAGTAACGTTCCTTTTCATTATGGTGTGACGTGTTTCATGCAGAAATAAAACAATCATCGATCGACCAGTATGAATGGACAAGAAACAAGCGACGTCTTTATCGGAAAAGAAACAAAATAAAAAGAACGTAGGAGTGCGCCTGTCATCAGGAGACAGGATGTGCAAAACGAATCAACGGGGCACGATGTCACTTACTGCGTGCCTCCTGCTGCCGCAGTGGACGAGAAATCACCGACACCCAGGGCGGCCGCAGCTTTTCCCGCAGCTGTACAATGCGCCAGATAGCGCTTCACACGAAGCGGCTCGAGCCCTTGCAGAACCCGAGCAGCAAGGTGCTCAAAAAACACTAATTTGCGGCCCTCAGGGCTATTAAGGAGAAGTTCCTCCGCCCCACTGCGACGCACACTGTCACTAAGTGCAAATGCTTTGCTCAACTCATTCATCACTTGTTCTTGTGCTTGATCATCTTCAAGGGAGTTGATGGCGGAACACAACACAAAACCAATCAGCGTGCGCATTGCTGAGAAATCTTCGCGCGACAGGACGGCAGGGTGTGCGATGCCGATGTCAAGGTAATCATACAGAGCATCCAGCTGCAGCATCAACGCGTCGTTACCAAAATGGTCAACGCCACCACCGCCTGCCACCACCGCAGCTTCTCCGCTCACTCCATTCACGTCAAGATGTACTTGCTGTGTCGATGCATCACCGGCTACTAGATTGCCTCCTCCGCTGCGGGATGGGAAGCCATCGTTACTTTGGGATGCAACACCTGCAAGGTACAGAGCTGAATCTTCGTTGGCACTTGATGTGTTTCCACCAGGCCGTGGCGGGTCAACAGTGGCTCCACACTCGTCAGCTACACAGTTCTTATCGTTCGATGACGAGCGCGGGGGCTCTAACATTTTCAGTTTGAGAACACGAATGTGAGTTCCATTAAGGCAGGCTCGATGAATGACAGATGAATGTGCAGCAGGGGAAGCAGAAGAATTGGGAGGTTCTTGTTGTTGTTCCGTATTATTCAATTGTGACGAAACTACTGCTGATCCTTGCAACTCAGAAGTGCCGATGAGTCCCCCACCAACTGCAGGAGCACCAAGCATGGAGAGGATGTTTGCAAGCGTCACACCACTGTACTCTGTATCACGCCGACCGACTTTGAGATGCTCACCATCTGCAATTGATTCTTTATGAAATTTTGCAAGCTCCGCAACTGCGTCAAGTGTGAATGAGATCTCGCCACGCTTCGTGCAGTGAGTTGCAGCAGATGGTGTAATAAAAACCTCCTCTCCATCGTACTCAACGCTTTCTAAACCACCGCTGCTGTTGCTGTTGTTGGCAGCACCGGCTCCGTTGCCGGAGCCGCGATGCTTGCCGGAGTGATGCCGTGTCCGACGAATGGAAATGCAGCTCGTTGAATGAACAGCAAATTTTGTCGTGTCAACAATGACTGCGGCAAGACTCTTCCTACTAATCGCATCACCGTTGCTCGTCCGAGAAATAAACGCAGCAGCGTACCGTGCCGCACTATCCGGAGATGTTTTGACCTCGTCGAGCACCTTGGCGTACAAACGCTGGCGCAGCACTTGCACGAAACGAATAGCTTCTTGAACATTCGAGCACGCGATGAGATATCCAGCATCTCCCACACGACGAACGCGGTACAGCTGACAATGCTGGATTGCTTCACTCGTTACCACAGAAAGAATGTCGAGATACTTTGCATGAAACGTGGGATCGGTCTTCCAGAGAGTCGCAGAGCTGTGAACATCAACCAAGATGAATGTGACGGGTGGTGCAATGGGGGCGCAGCTAAATTCTTTATCAGCGAAGGTGCGTGATCGAACGAGCCATACGAGGTAGCCCAGCGATGCACTTCCAATCACAACAACGCATGCTGTGGCGGCAATGACAAACACATCCTGTGCGTGCTGCTCGGATTTTCCTGCGGCTGACCGCGGTGCACACGCAGACACCAATGACGCGGTTGCTGCAGTTGAGTATGCAATGTAGTCTGCTGAAGATACTGACACGGTAAGATTTGTCCAGCTGTATGCAAGCGGCGACAATTGAACACTTGAGGCGCCACGAAGCAACCCAACTGCATTCGTTTTCGCTTTGTTTGAGCAAGGCCAACAAACGGCAAGAAACGGAAACGTTTGGGAAGGACAATTGGCTGCACAAATGGTTTGATATTCGGCGGGTGTGTATGCTGACGACGGTGGCGCTAGTGTTGCCGTCGGGGGTGTTGCGATGGACAAGGGCGATGGGGTGGAGGAGGAGACAGTGACATTGCTTGTTTGAAGAACGTACGGGGGAGGACATACCGTCTGTGGGATCACTACCAACGCAAGCGACACGGAACTTACCGCGGTATCAGGCACAACCAGAAGTCCAACCCGTTCTAAAGGGTTCTGCGCGGACTTCATGGAGCCACACATGAGTTGAGCGTTTGAGAGGGTGGAAGCCATGAGTGAGGCCACGTTGCCCGTAGTGCACTGGTACGAGAGGGTTACCACATCGAGGATACATGGGGATAATTTACTCGCCTCCAAGAACGCAAGGTGCAAAGGACCTACGGATGCGACACATGTTGTGGAACGAATCGGGAGAGCAACAGACGGGTACCACGTGTTCCGCTGGATCGAGTACTGCTCAAGAGTTTGGAGAGGGACTAAGTTTTCACCACCCCACGCTACCATAATGTCGTCACCCCCGATCCGCCGGGACAGCACCAGTTTATGAAGGTAGCGGGTTGTGCTTGAGGCAGATAGCTGGCTCCACGTTTGATCAACGATGTTGTAGCACCAGAGATCCTGCAAAATTGCACCTCCGTCGCCTCTCCCACCATGAATAAACAGTTTCCGAATGCCATCAGAAGATAAGTAAAAGCTATGCGCGTGGTCGGCACGAGGTGCAGGCAGGGAGCTTGCTTGGGTTGCTGATATCACACGATCCAGCGACAACTTAATATTTGAAACGGACGCGCTCGCATCAGGAATGGTGAGTAAGAACATCGTATTGAGTGTCTGTGGTAGGAGCGTCGTAGCATGCTCCCCGCCAAACACGAGAAACGTTGTTTGATCAATGGCGTCCACCGAGAAACAACAATCGGGCAACACGTTATCTGAGCTTTGCGCGAGCCACGTCGTAAGACTGGCCTGGGGGAGAATTTGAAGCTGTGGGGCCACCCATTCCGTCACGCCCCCCGCGAGCAGCATCAAGTGACTGAGTCTAGAGCACACCACAACGCCGATGCATTCAGTGACGTCACTTAGCCCCGAAAGTTGAAGCTGTTCCATCAGCTCACACGACGTTCCCACTGCGACGGTCAGGAAGGGCGTATCCGGCACTACCTCAAACGGATCGACACTGAAGCGATACAACCGTGGCCTCCACAACGGTGCGGATGAGGACGCAACAGATGAGGTGCTACTGCTGAGGTCAATCAGACGATTTCCATCGAAGCTAACCTCTTGCAGCTCACCCCACATTGGCAGCTTGAGAAGTGTTTGAGTCCCGTTGACGCCATAGGTGTCGTAGATTGTGGTAAGGGCAGTTGTCGTGTCTGCGTAGGTGCGGAGGGCCCTCTCTGAGATGCAGGTAGAGCATAACGTTTGAACAGATACTCCCACACTACTTTCTAAGCTGAACGTTACTTGTAGCGCAGGCAAGCTTGGCGCAAGGTTAAACGCCGTGACGATTGCACTAAAAACTGGGGCGGCTTGAAACGTGATTTGGTGACTCCATCGTTGCATTGAACGCACAAAACCGTTACATTGGTGACATTGTACGTGCTCCGTAGCAGCGTGCGCACTCCGAGTAGCACGTCGAATTCGACCGCCATTAGGATGACATCGATGCTGGCCGATCGAATGAGCCCAGAATCGATGATCACCTCCGTGAGGAGAGTAGCGTTCTCAACAATTTGTGAGGAAAGATACAAACCGCTCAACAAACACGCCGGACAGTGTGAGGCGAACCCCTCACGAACGTATGCATGATATGTAACGTACGGCTCTCGGAAAGGGCCGGTCATCAAAGCAACATTTCCTGTTGTGCTCATTTCGCTTGACACTGCTCCCACAACATACGCCATGCCTCCTAACGCGTACTGAATGACTGCGCGACACAGGGGATTGGCAAGAGCCGCTGAAACCATTTGCGCTTCTAAATTCACTGTCACGACCTCTGGCAGTGGTACGCTAGAGATGACGATGTATGGGATAGACAAGTGGCTTGACGCCTGAATGGCAACCGTGACCAACGATGCCTGGATCACCATCATTGTCTGTTGAGCAGTGGTGTTCGTGCGTTGCATCGCAAGTTCTACACCGGCAACGATGCTGAAAAACAACGACGACGATGCATCCGGCTGATCCGTCAGATACAACACATAGGTTGGAATACTATTTGCAGGGGGAGCTGCGAGTTTTCTCGCAGATGGAATGGTGCTAGACGATGTGTCATCAGGAGAACCTCGATCGACTTGCATCGTGCCGAGGATATAAAACGCCGCAAGGTCGCTGTATTGATCACAGGTTAACGCATCTGTGCACAAGGCAAACAGGTACGATGGGGTTGTGAGGGCCGAGGCACAGGTATGCTGTTGCTGTTGGCAACTGATGAGCGAAACAACAAGGGCTACATGCAAAGCAAGGCGAATACTGCGCATCGAATGACGCGATGCGTTTACTTTTTTTTGAGTTCCACAAGAAATAAACACCACAGCAAAATACAGATCTATGGTACATTTCCCCCTCCTACGCAAATTGCCACAGGAACGAATTATATTCTGAAGAGAGATAAACTGTGAATGTTTTACCAAAAAACACACAACAACATTCTTGGCATCTTAGTTTCTTTCTGCTTTTCGCAGCATTTTCGCTTTGCACGGTGTGTCGTTCTTAACTGCTTTCGTAGAGTGGCGAGACAGATATGATTGCGGGGGATACGCAAGAACTGTTGAATCTCAAACGCAAGAATCACCACTGAACAAAACGGCATGGTAAGAAATAGACATAAAACGAAAGACATAACGGACAACGGAAATGAACAACAACTGGCGAAAAAAAAGTTACACGGAGGTGAGAGCTGGCCGTTAACTTCAATGTAAGAGCGTGGGATTACATTGGAAGAAAAAAAAGCTTCTTATAAAATGGGTGGTGATAGGTGGCTGCGGTAGGGGGATGAAGTGGTAATGGTCGCAAAACATGAAAAAAAGTCGCTGTGGAGGTTGCGAGAGTGGGAGTACAAAATTGGACGATGTCTAAATCGATTCCAGCAATAATCTTGACAGAGTGCTCACTGCAGGAACAGAGGAGAGCTTTTCTAAACTTTCGTCATGCCATTTTTTCAAGAAGAAAAAGCTCTGTTTCCATCTTTCGAAATATTTTACTTCTCTTTCGATTTCTTCTCTCCTTCACCTTTTCAAATTGAAAGAAAGCAAGCCATCACAGAAAACCCTCCTGCTGTCGAGAAACGCATGAGTTCGCTGCATTGGAGATGGAAGGTTCCTGATGATGGTGGGGCTCTGCTACTTGTCTGATCACCGTTGTCATCATCCTCTGCAGTAGGTTCAAACGCAACGATGTTATTCTCGCTGCCAGTGGCAGGCTCCAATCTGCACCCCGGACCCAATCATAGCCGTGCATACCGTGTGCTTGGTGGTAGCCGCCATGACCGCGCGTAACATGCGCAAGCAGCGGATTAGGGGTGGACCGGTGCTGCACACTACCGTCGCTCCGAGGCTCTCCAGGTGGTCGAGAACAAAAAAGCTCTCATGGACTCCTTCAGGAAGAAATTGTTCGTCGGATTCTTGGGAGTCGACAAAGTGGAGGAGTGCACTGTGCAACACGCACTTGCTATGGAGAAAGTCTCTTTCCGTTGCGACAATAGTTGTGGCGCTGCTAAACCGCACCAAAAGCAAACATGAATCATGCACGGACGATGGCAAGACACTGACCTTCGTTTTCGCTGCTGCTGCTGCTGCGGTTGATCCACTTCGCACCACAACACCACTATTCTGTTGCAATTCGACCATGCGATGCAATGTTCTCGATAACTCACGTGCAACACGTTTGTCAGGTGCAATGGTTCGAATGATGTCATCGAGGGCGACAACGTGGCGTTCAATTTGTCGAGTGTAGCGGCTGATCCACTTCGCACCACAACACCACTATTCTGTTGCAATTCGACCATGCGATGCAATGTTCTCGATAACTCACGTGCAACACGTTTGTCAGGTGCAATGGTTCGAATGATGTCATCGAGGGCAACAACGTGGCGTTCAATTTGTCGAGTGTACTCAGCGGCCTCCTGCCGAGTCGCGAAAAACGATCGCTCCATGCGTTCGTGAATGACTCGGATTGCAAAGTATAAAACATGCGTAGAGATCAGCTGGGCAGTGAAGGCACGCGAAAGTTTCCCCGGCATTAAACCAGTGCCAGCAAACGTGCGTTGATTTCTGGCTAAGAACACAGCTAGAAATACGGTGTCTGGGATGGTGGCAATCCCGATGTGCTCCCACGTTGGGCGCATTACTGACAACGCATCTAACAGCATAAGCCACACCACTGGTGAATTGCGTACAACTGAGCCATGCGCTGAGCGAAACACGCCGATGCAGTAACAAACTGCGTAAAGAACAAAGAGCGTGTAGTAGGTTGCAATTGCGGCCGAAGCTCCAAACACGGCGCAAAGAGATATAATCAAGAGGCACCATACTGCACACAGGATAAACCAGATGAGGCCGTTACCAAGCAGAGAAATCTTCATGATACTGTCGTACGGCACGGAGTCTTGCGTGACACTGAAAGTTTCGGCTGTGATCAGAATAGCGGCGACCAGAATGCCGCATATTGCAGCAAAGCGAAGGCGTTCTAGATTGAATGCGCGAGTTTCGGAAACGTATTGGGCTTCAACGGCTTCGTCGGGAAACGGGGTAAAGAGGACGAAACTAAAGGCAGCACGCAACTGGCCCGCGAAACGGGAGGGTTGCTGCGATGGCTGAGGATATTGCACTGTAGGAGCGGAACCTTCGAGTTCTTGTTGCTGTGGCTGCTGGGCTTGTGCTGTTGATTGATTAAGCGACTCAGGATTGCTGCCGTGCTCATTGGCATCTGCCGATTGCGGCGAGGCATCGGGACGAGGACGCCGCTGAGGAGTCGCAATGACGTTTCCAACAGACTTTCTCTGTGATGCAGAGGACATCATAACTTTATTATTTTCTAGCAGACCTTGGTGGCGTCTACACATCAGAAACCCATCCACTCGACGCCGAAATGAGACACTAAAGTTTGATGAAAACGACCGTTGTTGGGGATGAGAGCCATTCGGAGCTGTACCTGAGGCTCCGGCACCAGCGACACTGGTATTCAACATCACATCGCTGCTACTGTTGTGTTGGTTGTGCGCGATTAGTTGCCGTGCTGATGAGGGCGGCCGCGGTGGGGACAGTTGTTCTACAGCTGGTGGTACACCGGTGAGAGAGGGGTCGGGTGACGGTGTTCCGAAGGGGAAATACAACGAGAACGGCTGGTCGGGGGTAACGGGGTGGCTGCCTAGTTCTTGTAACGCGTCGGTAGCGATCATTTCTTGCGCTTCTGTCCGCACCACCACGGAAAGGCCTTGTAGATGGCTGGGGCCGCTCCGAAGGGCCGCATCCCTTCGCGTCTCGCCATTGTTGTTTTTCTGCCGCACGACCGGTGAAAGCGCGTCTGAGACCGGTTCCCCAGAAAAATGAACGTGCACGCCACGAGCACCGCCTGATGCAGCAGCAACCACACGCCCAGTCGACACAGTAGCGACGACAAAGGGAGGGCGATTGAGTCCTTCCGGATCACGTTTGGTATTCCACGTTGAGATCGCATCGTTGCCGTTCACCATGCACACAACGGCAAACTGAATCATACGTTTTACCAGCGACGTTGCGGCAGAGATTTTTGATGTCGCCGTGGTCGTAGAAGTGTTGGTTGACATGCTCAGCGGATTACGCGATGCAAGAACGTTTAGATGATTGTTGGCTGATACATGTGAAATGGCGTTGCCGGTAGGAAACGCAACGACGAGGAACGCGTCGCCGTAGGTAGACTTGAGGATCTTCTCTTTGGCAGCGCTAAACAGCGACGATGAACTATTCTTGCTGCCAGATGCACCAACTCCGCCAGTGGTACTGTTTCGACTGCTACTCGTACTATGCCCGAGCTCATGTGGGGCACTTCCCCAAGAGTTATCCAGTGGCGAGGTGATACTGCTGTGTGTCGAGGAATCGGCGTTAAACGCGGTTAGCTCGTCAAACGCAGTGAACATCACTTGCAAGGCTGCGATGAGGTGCTTCGGTGGCTGAGCCATGGACCAAGAAAAGTATCGATCCATTCTCGCGACACATACGACTGCTGAGTGCGACTCGGCAATCACCAAACTACGAGTTCTCATCGATAACACCTGCTGCGGGATCGCAAAACTATTGGCACTACTCCCTTGCACAACGACTGCTGCTGTTGTCATACTCTCCGAGCTAAGAAGCGGCACGTTAGACGGCGAGGTAATGGTGGTGCTGTCTTGCTCTTGATCCCAGAGAAACGCGTCAACGTCAAACGGGAACGCAGCTTTGGTGAGTCGTACTTCTTGGCGTCGCAGGGATTGACTCTGCTCTGCCACTGCACAGCTCCACACCACCTGCTTGAACTCATCACGTTTCTTCTGCTCAAGACAATACACGCATATGATCGTGATGAGCCCCGTCAGGGTGTAAAGGACAATCACGGAAACATACTGAGCCCATGCAATCTGCATCAACGGGCACAGCATCGCCACGAGGTACACAGTGCCAAGCGATAGAAGTAGCTGGTGAAAGCGTTGGGGAGTCACAACCACGAGAAAGCACAATGATGAGAGATAGGACGATTCGAACAGTATGGAGTTTCGACATGTTGTTGCTTGTTCAGCTGTTGGTGTCACCCCACTCCAGAACTTGGACGAATCGCAAGATGATTTCAGCCAGATCGTCCCCGCCAACAGAAGGCCGTAAGAAACTGCTAATAGGTAGCCGACACACTCATATCTCAACGCATTTCGACGCAGTGCGTTTCTCCACGGAAACGTAGTTGCCAGAAGTACTTCAGAACGGAACCAAACATCTGGGAACCTATCGTGACCGCCATCGACCGCAGCCGACAGTGGGGATGGGTGCGGCCGCAGGTGGTGCTCGCCTTTGTTAAGACGCCTCCGTTCCATGTACAAGTAGCCGTAGGCACACGCGCATATACCCATGGAGGTGAGGCTGGTCAGACACAGCCCAATAAACACAGGCTGCTCAGGGGAGCCCGATACAAGAATAGCGACAACAAGAACGGTCTGAAGTGCTACCCAAAGTAACGTTGGCAGTCGAGAGCGATTGAAGTACATGACAAATTCGGCTTCGATAACGCTGTTCACAAATCGCCTATCCCACATGCCAACGTGCGATAACAATCGCTCTTCAAGATTATCTTCGAGAAGGAGCTGAGCCGTGTTGTCGTCGACCTCAGTCTCTCCTCCTGCAGCTGTAGACGCCCCATACACAGATCCTGTCGTTGCCGCTCCACAAGCAATCGAGCCACCAACTGCACGAGAGAGTTGGTGGGGTCCATTGCGTTTGTTGCTGCTACCTTGTGTATGCTTACGAGAGCCTCTGCGCGCAAGAGCAGGTTGATGCGGTGTTTGCTGGTTGGCAGCATGTTGCTGGAGGCCAAACTGCGATGGTGAAATGTTGTTGTGCTGCTGCTGGTGCTCATCTTCGTTTGGAATGGAGATCACAAAGTCAAATTGAGCATCCATCGTGGTTTGGAATGTGCACAACTTGAAGGGAGGATTTTTTACAAAAGGCGCGTCTAAACTTCGTTTTTTTTTCTCTCTCTCTCTTTTGATATGCAAAAATATAAAGTATCCCTAAGAATGCCAACACGACTCAATTTAGATACGGGAAGACTACTGTCCGCCGGATAACGTCAGCCAGATAATTTCCTGAGGTGTGGGAGGATCACAGTTCTCTAGTTACTTCAAGCATCAAGCGAGAGAGAAGTGGAAATGTAAAGAAGATGTGAACATGAGAAGCGCGAGCAACATAAACTCCTTAGACAAAGTTAATTTGACAAGGTTATTTTCAATGAGATAAAGTGAAAGAAAGAGACGAGATGTGAAGATTGTCTGGGAGTTGTGTTCTTTGTCGACAGGCCCATCATAAAATGTCACGTTATTGACAAAATTGCACCGAGGATCCCAAGAGGATGCCAGGAAGCACATAGTAGCTCGGCCTTACGCTTGAATGCAATCAGCCCATCCACAGCTTCGACAAACTGCTGCAGGGTGTTCAAGGCAGCGGCTGTGCTTCGGGACTCTCCTTGGCTCACCACACTTGAGTGCTCTCGGATTAGTTTCTGAATGATGTGAAACTCGGCTCTAAGTTTCGTTGCTCTGCTGACTTCATTTAGTGGCATGGCGGTCAATTCCCCTGGCTGCGCGAGTTGAGCGACTTGAGACGCTGTGAGCCCAATAAAACGAACTGACCCAATAAATGAAACAAAGCGGGACCACTCCACCGACGATGGAAACGACATGTTGCTGTTGGATGCCGCTGAGGAATCTGCGCCCTCAGTGTCGTGCGACCGTTTTCGTACACATTTACGAACCGCTTGTTCATACCAGCTTCGGTCGTCTGCGGATGTTCGGCAGAGACACCACGCAATGTGCACTCCAAACACATCGCCATCGCACAATATGAAGATGGGGACGGTTGGGTGGTGCTGGTGAAACACACGCAGGAAGGATTTAGATGCGGCGCATGGGAATCCTTTGGTGCAGAGGAACGTCCAGTGTTGTGCCTTCTCCCAAAGTCCATCGACGGTGAGCAAATGCCGTAGCGTACTCTCTTTCTCGACGACCAGCAGTGCTACTGAGGCGATGCTGCTGCTGTGCAACAACGGAAGTGTCAATGGTGGTGGTGGTGGTCTTTCAGTGATAGAAATTCCAACTACGGCATCAACCAAGGCAGTTCCAATGGCAAGTCCAGAGGGACCAAAGCGCTGAAGTTGAATGTTGTCTTCCCCAGAGAGAGTCGATGATGTCACTTGAGCTGACCGTTGAAGTCGGATGACGGTATTGCTTCCGGCAAGGATCGACTTTGCAGTAGCGTCGATCCCCAATGCAGACCGAGTCCACACCACACTCGATTCGCATCCCACAACAGGAGGTGGCTTTCCATGACTCCATGTTGTTGCGGCGCTAGCGTTGTTGTTGTTGTTGTTGTTAAGAGCGTCGCAAATTGCACGAATGGAGCCTGTCACGTGCGCTTGGGTTGGAAACGTGGACGAATGCATGTAGTAAAGATCACGTTCTGTGCATCGAGCTAGTGTCAACGTCTTCGCAGGAGGAACGACAGACAACTCTCTGGCGTTGTGGTCACCGGCTGCAGCTGCAACGGCCCTTGAGTAGCAGTCGTTGATCAAGATAACTTGCTGTTGCATTTGTTGAAGGGATAGTTTTCTTTTCTTTCGTAGACTTCCACCTGACGAGCCACCGTTGGACTCGACCGGTGCGATGTCTTCTCCATTTCCAATCAAGCTCAGCGTCAAGCTTTCCAGCGCATTTGTCAATCTTTGCGCTGATGGATAGAACTGTGAGGAGTCAGATGCCATTTTTCTTGTGTCAATTTTGCCTGAAAGGAAAATAAAACGTAAAGAAATGCATCGTGGCAAACAATCTTTTTTGAAAGTGAGGCATGTTTTTTTTTTCTTTTGTGTGTTATTATTCGTTCACTTGTTGCAATTGGTAATTGGTCGTGTGTTGTTCTTCTGGAGGGAATCCATGTGTGTGGCGCACGTTAATATTGCTTATCCGGTTTCATCTTCGTTTCTTTCTGGATTTCTTGCGTTTCATTTCACGCCCCCCGAGCACCACTCTGAAGGAGATCAGGGGGGAGTGCCTTGGGCTCATAAAAACGCTTGAATGCCAAAAAGGAGCCGAAAAGAATTACACTGCCCAAAATTTTCGCTTCGTGCGAATTTCCAATTCTTCACTTTGTTCCTTTTGTCCTTTTTTGTGCGAGATGCGCGTCAAGTCTCCAGAAGGAGAAAAAGAGGACCTTTTTACATCGTGCTGAGCTGCTGCATCGTTGCTTGGTTGAGCATACCCTTCTTCGCCTTCTTCAACGCAGTGATAATCATTTGCTTGGCGGTGGGAACACTGGCCAGAATCCAGTGTCCTTGCACAACCCAGCGCAGGAGCTGCTCATGAACGCGTTGGGCCTCAACATCATCACCATCAGCGGGCAAGAATACGAGGCTCTGCTGCATCAAGCGGGCAGCATCAAAAGCGCCACCCTGGCCGAACAAATCAATCACCTTGAAGGAGGTGCTCAGCACGTTGGCGGTGGTATCGATGTAGTCCTCCTTGCGGGCAATGGGATTTGAGAGGTAGTGGCTAATCTTCGTGGCGGTTTGACCGGCAAGCTGGAGGGACTCAGCGTGGGGCTGGGGGAAGGCGGAGTGGGCAAGCGTGAGGATGAGACCAAGGCCGAAGAAGGACACCTGCTGGACGCTCTCATCGGGGCGCTCGGCAAAGTGAAGGAATGCCGCCGAGGAGTGAGCCAGATGGGGCAGAGCGTTCACTTGAGCATGCTCCACGAAGTCCGACAGCATGCACAGGCCAGTCTTGACGTCATAATCATCCATGCCCTCACCGGTGAGGGTGCCGATGACGGACAGGTATTGTGAGATGAAGAGAGGCACAAATTGCTCTGTGCAGTTGCGAAGGAGGGCACCGATGGCGGTGTTGCACTCGCCAAGGAGGAACTGCTCGGTGGCATCCTCATCCTCAAGGGCATCGAGCTCGTCTTCGTCCTTCTCGTGTGCCTTAGTCTGGATGCACTTCTTGCGGCGCTCGACAGAGTCAACAAGAACTTTGTGGACGTGGGATGCGATTTCCGTCACCAGTTCCTGAGTGAGTGATGAGCGAGGGGTGTTGTCCAGGCAGCGGGAGAGCGCTGTGAGGAACTCACCAAGGACAGCCATCTCGGTCTCCGTCTTTGCCGCGGAGAGAAGGGCGGGAATGACGAAGTTCAAGAAGGGCAAGAGCTGAGCTTGTTGCTCAGGCTCATTGTATGACTCGGCAAGGAGAGCAATGATCTGTGCACCGTTCTCGCGGATCTCACCAGTTGCGGAGAAGTCAAGAAGGCCTACTGCCATCTTCGCGATATCTTGAAGGTACGAGCCGAGCTTGCCCTTCAACTCATCCACGATCGAAAGAATGATGGTGCTAGCGAGCTCCTTATCCTCAATGAGAGAGGTGTGGATCTTGACAGTCTGCTCACCAAGGCCGGGAAGGCAGAGGCGGACCTTCTTGATGTTGTCATCATCGTCGTCATCACTGTCTTCATCATCGCCGACCTCCTTGTGAACGATCTGAAGATCGCAGTCGAGGTTTGCAACGTTGAGCAGGGGTGGCATGACGTTGGGCAAGTAGGGAAGAACATCTTCCTTGAGACACTCCACCATGCACGTCCACCCACGGAGAATGTACCTCAGACGAGGATCATCATTGGGCAGGTTCAACGCCAACATAGAGTTGAGGTAGTTGCAAACGGCGTGGGAGTAGTTGGCGAAGTGCACCTTGCCGACACCACAAGCAAGAAGAGTGGTGCATTCGGTGGCCTTGCACTTCATTGCGCGGATGGTCTTGCCCTCGTCGGTGGAAACATCCTCAGGAAGCTGCAGAACTGCCTGGAAAATTGGGACGAGGTCGTTGACGTACGGGGTCAGGGCCGCCTTGCAGGTGCCGATGATGGCGCTGAGTGCGCCGAGGCAGTCGCCCTTCACGAAGAGGTGCGTGGAGCTGTTGTACAGGTTGACAAGGTCACCGCACGTCTCGTGAACGTACGGGGAAAGGCGCTCCATCACGGCCTCATCGTCGTCATCACCGTCTTCAGCATTGTCGAAGAAGCTGTTCAGCGCAGCAGCGGCTGTCGCAGCATTGCGAGGAGCAGCGTCGCGCAGCGCTTGGCGCAGAGCTGGAATGACCTCAGCATGGAAGTCAGTTTGCAATTGGGGTGCAAAGTCATTGCTAAACTGTGAAAGGCAAGTAATGGCGCTGTTGCGCACCATCTTGTGCGCGTCGTTCAGCATGGGGACCACGAACTGGAGGATCATACCAAGCTGCTGAGAGAACACTTCCTGAAGACCTTCGCTGACGTAGGTGAGCATGATGAGTGCAGCGTTGCGCTGCTGCCACTCCGCAGAGCCGATGTGCTGCATGAAAAGGCTTTGTGCGATTTCCTGGAGCTGCTTTGCACGAATGGAGGTCGAAACTCGATCAAGCGATGTGCAACCGACGTCAAGGTCAGAAACGCCTTCAATGTCAGCCGCTTCCGGATCGTCAGGGGTGGTGTCCCAGTCGCTGGGGATCTCGGGGTGAAGCATGTAGCTGTACAACAGCTCGAACAGCGCCTTCGAGAAGCCGTGCACCTTGCGGACAGACTTGGGTTCGGTGTCGCAGTACGTCACCATCACCTCGACAGCCATGTGGCGCGCCTCTTTCGCGACTTGAGGAGACGATGCGACTTGCATCATCGCCTGCAAGACTTGCGTCGTGTGCTGGGTGAACAACGGTGCGTTGTGTTCCACGCAATCGGCCAAAGCGGAGCACAATGAAGTCGCTGCTTCCCAGTCACCAGAGTTGAGAGGTCCCTCCACAGTGCTGAGCATTGTGGTCACGAGTGGGCGGAAGTGAGCCATCTCAGCATCTGATACGATCTGAGTGACTGCTTGCACCGCAGCGAAGGCGCTCTTCTTCACGTCCACCGCAGGATCCTGCAGACAGTTGTTCAAACCATTGGCGAGCTCCTGGAGGTGGCCCTTGAGGTACGTGGAGGCGAGGACGGTAGCAGTGTGGGCGATGACTTCGCAGCATGCGCCACGGTGGGGGCTGGAGGTACCAGCGGTGGTGATGGTGGCAAAGAGGTTTTGCCACAAGTCGCTCCAGTCGTCACCAATGGCGACAACCTTGGCAGCCAGAGCAGACACGCATGCAGCAGCAGAACGAGCGTTCTTGTTCGTAGCGTTCTTACCAAAAATCTCAAGCATGCGACCCTTGATCGCGTTGCGCACTTCGGGCGTGGCCTTGTCGTAGCAATCAACGCTGCTCGCGAACATCTTACGAAGTAGAATGATCGTGATGGCGAGGACGCTCTCGTTGGTGGTGAGAGCACACGTTTCCGTGACAGCGTGCATGACCCACAACGGATCAGCGACACGCATCTGCTCGTACTGCTCCTCGGCGGCCTTGCGAGTGAGGTTCTCTGCGTTCGTCATGTTCGTCAGAAGAAGCTCGAATGCGGCGGCGTCCATTGTTTAGAAGTAGGTGTGACTTGCTGAGTTTTTTTTAAAGTTAGAAGAACTGCTCTTAAGGCGTTAGCTGCTTTGCAGGTTTTTTTTTGTTTTGAAAGAAGAAAAAATAAATGAAGAGGATCTCCTTGGAAATGGACCAACAAAAAGTGACACCAATAGATTGTATTGAGTCGTATCACAAACACACAAAAAAGTACAAAATTGGAAAAAAAAGAAGCGAAACGAGCACCAAACACCGATGGAAACACAGAGATGGGCCAGCGGTGTGGAGATAAAGAGCAACGTGAGGGAGGGTAATAATTGACGCGTTAATGAGGGGGGAGCAGGAGAAACATTGCATCGGTTGCCTTTTTTGTGTAATTAGAGGAACGGAGGAACCCCAATCTCATACTTTCATAGTGTCCCTCCACACTTAATTGTTGTGAGGTTTGACCATTTAGAAGCGAAGACGGAGTGTGTTGAACGCAGAGTGTATGAAAAAAAAAGAAATCGAAGAAGCAAAGTCGAGGAGCGACAAACGATAAATCTTCCAATGTTCTTTCTTTCACTCTCGAGATTTGGGAACAACATAACAAACGAAAAACGAAAATACATCAGTCCTTTTTGACTTTCCTAAATTTGGTTAGAGCAGGTGGCGCGATTCTCAATTCTTCTTATTGGATCAGGATGCCACAGGGCGACGCAACTCAGACGCGAAGCAAAACTAACAAGCGAACACAAATGACAACACACAATAAAAAAAAGAAACAAAAACAACAAGGAAGTAGCATACACGCTTGAAAGTATTGTCGGATTTTATGGATTCTGTGGGATAATCTCTTTAATTCCTTTTTGAGCTTTTGTTTGAGGCGAGCAAAGCAACGAGCCCTTACGACAGGTGCACAAACCCCCTTCTCTCGACTTTGGAGGGGGAATGTCACCGCGCAAATTGGAACGGGCATTGTGTGATGCGCAACATCAACTCAGAGAAAAACGGGGAGCCAATGGACTTTCGAAAGTCTGGTCAAAATTGGGGGAGCAAAAAGCAAAACACAAAGGATACACTTCACAGCCACGCAGTAAAGGAAGTTAATTGCACTAACTTTGAGCAAGGGGGAAGCAAAAAGCAAAAAACACAAAAACACAACAAACAACAACAAATACACACAACACAGAAAGGACGAAACGAAAACCTCAATGCGACGAGGAACATGTTTGAATTCTTGGAGTTGCAGCTGGAACGTATTTGCAGTATTTGTCGTAGGAAAAAAAACACTTCAACGTCCACTACTGTAGTAAAATGACCGCAAGGAATTGGTATTGTCAAAAGCAAAATCAAAAAAAGAGACTAATTCAGTAATTTCTTGTGTTTCTCAATAGCAATGTTTTTTTTTCCATTGATTTTTCTTGAAACGAAAGAAAAAACCACAGTTCGCAGCTATGTGTCCCACACCGATCACATTTATTTGGGGTGCTGCTTGGGTATACCTTTCCTTTCTTTTGAATACCTCCCACGTTCGAATTCTTCTTCTGTTGTTGTTGTCTTGTCGGAATTCACACAACGACAATCACACACACATGCGTAAGAGGCGATTTCTCTTGCAGGTGCTTTACTCTCGGTGTACAGTTTTTTTCTTTTTTCTCACCTAATGTTGCTGCAGATGTCTCTCTTTCATTCGTCGTCGTCGTCATCGACAGCAACCCTATCGTGGTCCTTGAACGAAACGCTAATGCTCCCTTCTGAGGAATGTATAGAACCGTTGAGAGAGCGAGTTCCCTCTGCTCTCCCGCTACGGCGCCAGCCCTTCGAGACAAGCTCATTTTCTTGGCGTACTTCCTTTAACTTTTGCATCATTGCTCTCGTGGAAGCCATGCGCTGTGCTCTGGATAATGAATCCCACTGCGCTGAGTTAAAGAAAGCAGCTTCCGAAAGAGTAGAGGCCAGAGACGTTGTACTTTGCCCATGATCGTTGTTAGGTGCTGCGGTGACAAATGAAGCCGAGGATAATGCAACCTGGGTTCCGGGGTACATGTGACTCGCGCTGACGTCAAGTGCACCAGACGATGAGACTGGAATTGATTGAGCGTCAGAGGGAGCGCAATCTCCGTTGCTGCGCCCTGCAAGTGTGAGAACACTCGAGGTCGACGTGCTGCGTGTCAACTGCTGCAACTGTTGCTGCTGCTGATGATGGTGATGCTGATGAAATAGACGTTTCCGAGCTGGCCGAGGGGGTGTAGTAGCAGCGCCACCAGGTAGAAGATAAAACGCATCGTCCGTGCTCACCGTGTCGTAGTCTTCACTGTTGTGTGGTCCACATACGTGCAACTTTCCATTGGCATCAGAGATCCACGATAGCGGGTCGAAATCTTCTGCCTTCGAGGAAGACGATGATGTTACTCCCGCTCCTACACCACGAGATGGGCTAATTGGGTCTAACGGAGTGGACGATGACGAGGGGCGCAGGAAGGATGAGCATAAGTGGTCTGTATCAGAATCGCCATCAAGATCTTCTTTTTGCTGATGACGGCAATGCAGCTGAGGTGAGGGGAACGTTGCATCGGATGACACTCCTACTGCTGCTGCTGACATCGGCACGAGTACTGCATGAGGTAGTGGTGGGAAGGCACTGTTATGGGTGCCGGTGCTGGCGTTGTGGTAGTGCAGCGGCTGATGTTTACCAGAGCTACTCGGATGGTTGCTGTTGTTGTTATGATTGTGATGGCGGAGGTGAGCGACCATTGGATTGACGGCACTACTTGTTGAATGCTTCTGAGTAGTTAACCCACCAGACGAACTTATGCGCTGGAGGGGCGGGGGCGCGGTGGTGGTCATATCCCCATCGATTGATGATGATGCGGCTGATCGATGACGTGCACGGATTGGGTTTTGTGTGGGCACGGGGCTTGCAGAGTCATTTAGGATATGCGGAGGTGCAGACCCAAAATCACTCCAATGGTCCATTGCACGGGCGGCAGAGTCTCCCGCGCGTCTCAACACTTCATCGACTCGTGCTTTATCGAAGAGGAAATCATCCACGTCCTCATTGCCCGCGGCGTGGTGATGAGCATCTGCACTACTTTCTAGGCTGCAGTTGCTTCCCATAGATGGCTTTGTGAGACGTGCGAGCGGGGGGTCCTTTTCTGTCGAGAACGTCAAGGAAATTGAGACCGCTACAGGTGCCTCCTTCTCTCACTTGTGCACCGTTTAGAGTCCTTCCTTTCCTAAAGACAAGTTCAAAGCCGATAAACGAGCAAGAGAGGTTTCATTATGCAATGGGGAATGTTTGCAAGGGAATCACAGAAATGTATCAAATAGAAAGCAGCAATAAGTAGAAAAGCGACACGCTCACAAACAAACAGTAGCAGGGTAAGTGCATTTGATATCGAACAGCAACCGTTCTGGGATGGTACACGGAATAAAACCAGTACGGATTTCCTTTCTTTTCACTGCTCAAGGCCACCAAAAAATCCAATAGGCCAGATCTTGCAAAAAAAGGAATAAACCGACGTGGACCAAACACGAAGGAAAAAAGTGCGAAAGCGCCTTCCACTCTATCTTCCTTTGGTTTCCTGCGATACAAAAGACCACCAAAGAAACAAAAAAATGAAAGAGTGGTGAAGTGAAGTGCAGCACCGAGTGCGTGTGAACAGATCGGAGCTGGATGTATCTCAAACACATACAGCACAAGACATCACAGCTAGGATTGCAGACATGTTTGAGTGGGGGAGTGATGTTGGGCTGAGGGATTTTTGTTGTGGTGAGGTCGTAATAGAAGCGAAGGGGGGAAAAAATGAAAAGAAAAAAGACACAACCAAAATTGATCTTGGATATCAGAAGGGAGGCGAGGGGAAGTAATAGTAAAAAAAGGAGCCCGCTTCAATCAAAATGGGGCGTGCTACGAGGGTCTCTCTAATTCTTTCAACTGGGAGATCCTGTTGCAGTTGATGCGGTGATGCTCGTGATGCAAACTGTCTTATTCTAATGATTGGACTATTTAATGTGTTCACATTCCCACCAATAATTTACACGCAAACAAACAAGCAAAAAAGCTAAAAAGGGCAGCCGTGGCACACACATCCTTTACAAATTCACAACAAGTGACACGTCGCCGGCACTTTCTCTAAGCTCAACTGCTGCGCGGAAAAACTCCTCTTCCGCATCGTACACTTCATTGATAAGAGCAGAAGCGTAATCTAGTTCTCCCATGGTGATCAGTGCTCGGAGACGCATAGCGGTGTATCCCTCAGCACGTTTGAGGACCGCTAATGAATGCTGCACTCGTGCAGCAAGAATATCAACATCGTTGTCCTCGTGATTGCTTGCTTCAGGGACTGGGTTACCGTCGCCAACCCAAGAGCCGTTGGATCGGGAGGCGGATTGTCGTTCCATCGCCATCGCAGGGTTCCGGGGCTGCGAAGCTTCGCCCTGAGACTGCGCATAGCTTGAGGGTGGTGCAACACTACTTCCACTTCCACGAGCTGCGGGCAAAAGATCTGTAAGGTCATGACCGCCGCTATCTGCTTGGGCTTCGCTGAATGAGGGGATGTCGTACACAGCCGGCAGTGGACATGTGGGCGACGCTGTCTCGGTGAAGGTGACTTTTGGCCCAAACGCGGCGCTGTCGACCTTCGCCGCTGGTGACTGCGAGTACCTTGGTGTGAGAGGGTTCCCAACGCGTATCGAGGATCGCGATGACGACCGTACACTGCTCATGCTTTGTGAGGGGCCGATCCCTGCACCGCTGTCACGGTGGATCAAGCGAGGGATGATGGAGAGGACTTCAATCGCTTTCATAAAACTGGCGGCTGGAGGAAGTCGAGCGCAAGAGCGATCGCGAGCACTACCTAACGGACTTCCTGGAGGCAGCAGTGGGTTTAGTACATTGTGGGTGTTCAATTTCTCTTGGCGTTCGCGAAGGATTTGTGAGACAACCAGCTCCACGAGGGCCACGTGATACTCTCGTGGGAATCGAACTTCCAACTTCCCATGAATTCGCTTCACACCGTCATTCAGCACTTGAATACTTACTTCTGCGACGTCTGCTGCCCACAATACTTGAGTGAAGAAGTAACCTAATGGACCGCGCTTCGAAGCAAGGTTCGCGATGGTTTTTTGTGTCGACCACATCATGCCGACAACGAGGCACCCAAGAGCCAGAAGGTTGACAAGGCCTACAGCTATGTACACCACCAACAGGTTTGAATCGGAATCAGACACAGCTGAGTAAAACGTGAGATCTAGAAAGCCGTATGTCGCGGCAATTGCAGCGAGGGTTGTCGTTTCGATGAGGGACAGCATGTGCTCGCTCCAAGGGTGGAAGCTGATGTTGATGAGCACTGAAGCCATCAGTACCCATAAACCAATCAAGAGTTTCAACTCTGTTTCCG
>CYKH01002006.1:2960-17064 GCA_001460835.1 Bodo saltans | reverse complement strand
ATGCGACCCCGCTCACAATGACGACCGTCGCGCCAACCGCAGTGGACGTGGTCTTCGAGGGGCGACGCTTGTCTAATGCAACGCCTGCTGTGGGTCCATGAGGAACAGTGAGTGTCGATGTCCAGAAATTTTCGTGTGGGCACAGTTCATTGCTCGCTAACTTGTTGATCGAAGGTCGACGCTCAACAGCCCACCTTGGTGCTGCGAGCACAGCAACTGAGATGGGCTGGAGGTGGTCGATCGAGCAGCACTCTACTACGATGCGTGTCCTACTTTGCCGTCGTGGTGACGGCTCCCATGACAACACGGAAGTGAACATGCGAAGCTCTGTGATGTTTGCTGGCTGCAGTACATGCACGTTGTTCATTTGAAAATGGACAGGCTCAAGGGCGTTGGAGGACTGAAATCCGAACTGCAGCGCCCGCCAACCAAGTTCAAGCGGCTGGCTCGACGCACTCGCCGCTCTGCAGCTGTTGATTGATGCCGTGGCGCCAGGACCATGCACGACTACTTTGTCGAATACAAACTCAGCACCCACGCCTGCTGATGCAGACGTGCTCAGAGAGACACTCGAATAGTCCGAGTGCAGAAGCGCTAGCGTCATGGGCGTGGCACCACTGTTACTGCTGCCGTCGACTACGGCACGCATGGTTACGTTGGACACAGCAATGAGCGTTGGAGGCGCACCGTCCACCTGAAAAAAAGTGGTCCACCTTAGCGACATGAACGCGGCGCCGGGTTGGCCAGGTTGAACTGAGTCCGTCACGCACGTTCCCGCAGTTGCGGCCTGGCTGCGCACTTGAGTCAGCGAGCACGACTCGATCCACACAACAGACGACGCGTTGACTGAGCCAACATCGACGACGGCAGGTGATGGGAGAACGCTGTTCATGGACCGACGCACGCCGGTGGGTAGGAACGCACTGCCCCCTAGGAACAGAAACCCGCCAAACGAGCTCCTTCGCCCCGTGGGTGGCACTCCAGTAAAAGGCGACGCGTCGCTCCCAGATGCAAGGATCGAGTCCACCCACGTCGTGGTTGGCGCGTCAAGTAGCATGGAGCAGTTCAACATCACGAGCAGCGCGTTTTGGAGGACATTCACGCGATTTTGTGTTGTACCAAACTTTTCTTGTATTGCGGTCGCAACGACAGGTATCGTGATGCCTGTGAGAACTGCACGCTTTCCAACAGGGCCCAACGCAATAAATGAGGCCCATACGCCACCCCCGCTCGCTTGCGATGCGCTCGTGGTGGTCTCCGACAGCGACATCAGTGTTGATACATTCGACACCATCACATACAAACCGTTGATGTTTTCACCACCTGCCAGACAGCACATAATGTCGATTAAAAGCGTTGCGTATGTCACTGCTAGCACGCCGACTGACGATCGATCGCTGCCGAGGAACCCAGCGACGGTGGTTTGCATCTCTGCCTGCCACGCGGCTACGGTGACGTTGGCGTTGAACTCCACAGCCACATTGGCTAACGTCATGGATAAGTTGGTCATTGCGTTAGTCGAAATAAGTTGAAGTACGGAAGCGATGACTCCGTGCACGAGGCATAACTCCAACGGAGATCCCTGCGTTGAAGCAGCAGATATGGTGAGGGCCGAGTCCTGCAATGTAAAATGAAGAGCCGTCACATTTGCAAGCGACAAAACGTTGACAACCGTGAACATCCACGGACTTACTTCTCCTTGGCCTGCATTTGTGTTTGCTCCATTAAACACCACTGCCTCGTAGGTGATGTTTCGGATCACAATCGCCGCAGATGCACAACTCGACAGCCCTGCAAGACTCATGAGTGCGCTCTCTCTATGGATATTGATGCTTGCTGTCTTGACACCGTTCACGTATGAATTGACAGTCTGCACCGTAACAGGACGAGCGGCTCCACCGACGACCAAGAGGGCGCTTGTGGATGACACATGAAGGTGAACGTGCAACGAAGGGCCCGTGCCAAATTCGAAATCAATGACAGTGACACGAATGGCACTGTAGCCAGTCAGGACAGAGTTCTCAACGGTGATGTTCATGAGACCGCCGTACGCAATAGTATCCGTTGTTCCAATGGAGCGATCTGCCCGCACAAGGGACACCGTTCCAGTGCTGATGGTTGCAGCTGCTGGGCGGATGGCTCTCGGATCTTCTGAGCGAATTTGTGCATGGATTCTCGTCAACGTGACGGAAGTGGGCCCATTCAAGACATCACAACCCCAAGCAAGTAAGGCTGCTGATGTCGTAGTGGTTGGCACATACAGAAACGTCCAGCTGTTCCACGTGATGCGGTCCATCGTTATGGTGGTTGGTCCTTGCAGCACTCTGGTCCCTAGTGCCAGTAACTTTGACTGCCGACAAACGCCTGTTGTTTTCCAAGAAACGCGCTGCACATCAACAGTAATGTTGGTGAGGAGGTTGGTATAGACGTCCAATAATGCAATGAAGGTCCCCCCGGCCACGGAGCTGCTCCCAAGCACGGCGGTTCCTTCGACGTCGGCGATCGTAACACTCACATCGGAGATGGGCAGCACTTTCGCAGTGCTCCGTGAAGAGAGAAGAAACAATCCGTTGGTTAGCTGGAACGTGTCACCCACGACTGAAGCCGTGATTCGCCTAGCGTCCAGCATGATCCCGCTGATGCCAACCGCCGATGCCACGGCGACGCGCCCGTAGGAGTAGAACATGACGTCGGTGAGGCGCATGGTAATGTTTCTGAGTGCAACCAACGTGCTGCGGCCGTTAAAAGTAATTTGCGAGTTGAACAAGCAGCCTTGAAATGTAAATGTACTGAAGTCCGGCACTGCGTTGAGTGACGGGCCGACGGGTATTCCCAGTGCGCTGAAGGTCACGTTGACGAACTGCACATTGGCGGGCAAAAGTGAGTGGGTGGCGTTCGTACTGATTGAGAAACTTATCGTTTGATTGAATAAGCAGCTTGATATGACGAGAGGATTGTTCAGCTGGGTTGGTCGGCTGCCCTGCACTATGGATGTGTAGTTGCATGCAAGTGGAGCGCCATCGACGGCAATCATCGCCGCAACAATCATTAGCGTTACCAGGGGTACAAAGACCATCTTAGACCCTCGTTTTCTACCTCTGGTCTGTGGTAGGTTCAAAAGAAAAAAATAATCGATATAATAATCGATTTGATAATCGATATAATGCAGAAGTAAACCATGAAGTAGCTCGTCTCACACACACAGCGGGAAATACTGCGATATGTGGGAAGAAGATATTCATAACGGAATATCAGTAAGAATGCAGAGGGGACAAAGAAAGGGTGAAACGAGCGTGAATTCAATGTTGTTGTTGTTCTACTCTGCAGATCATAGAAATAAGCTCTTGCAGGACTCGTTCCTGCCGAACTGAGCTGCTCCAAGGAGTTGCTTGACTTTCACGGTTTTTTTCGACAACACTACAGATTTGGTAAGAGAATTCAAATGATGCATTCAGCGACCGTGCCGATTGTCGAAAGCCCATCCGTGCGGCTCCTCGTTGCGTCGCCGTGTTCTGGAACGTCGGGGCTCCAAAGCACCGCACAGATGCAAACACGTCGTGCGCAATCTCAATCGCCGCGCCCAACGCCAGCAGCGTGGTCTGGAGAATGACGACAACGTTCGCAGCATCGTTCGCAGCATCACCATCTGAGGGAAGCGCTGCCGCAAGCACAGCAACGATTGCAGTCGATGTGCACTGAACAATGTTGTTCGTGTTGTCGAACTTCGAGCTGTACGGCCGCAGCACAAGCACGCAGAGCGCAAGAACCGCCGATATCGCCGCCACACCCCACACAAGACCCGTGCACGCCGACGGGTTGTTGAGTATCGACGGCAGCGTAGAAAGCGCAGCGAGAAGCCCGCATAGCAGCGCAACGCCCCACTCACACGCCAGAAACCACAAGTACGATCGCCGATACCCGCTGTATGTCGAATCAAACCTTCGTTGGAAGGCGGTAGCATCATCCGAGTTCTTGTTGTGTAAACTGCGACGATCAGCAGCGTATCGCCACTCCGTTGCGCGAAACCACATGCTCCAGATGGAAGAGGATGCCGTACCTGCATGGTGGTCGACGCCACGCAATCTCCCAGTGCGCTCTGCACGCAGCACAGACCACACTATCGCAGTCGCACTCAGCAATAGGGTCGCGAACCCAACTGTACCGAAGACGATCTTTCCACCATTGTCGGCTCTGCTCTCAAGGACTTCGACATGAGGATAGTTTCCCGCCATCAAAAGCGCGATGGACGATGCAAAGGTCGGCTGCAGCAGCGTCGCATAGACAGTCGCGCCTTGCCCAGGAACCAGCGTGAGAAGGAACCCACCGATAGATCGCAATGTGAGGGGCGACGGGAGTCGATAGATGTGGCCGTCGTCGTTCGCTGCGTCGCTGCCCCTCCACACGGCGGCAATCCCAACGCCCACCAGAGGGCCGCCCACACCAAAGGCCACGACCAGCGCTGCGTTCGCCAGCACCGCACCGCCAGCGGCAGAGGTCCACGGCCCAAACGACTCGATCGTCGCCTGCATTGGGTTGTCGCTGACGGCAGACCCAATCGCGAGGTCCGCAGCCATGTCGTCGTCGCTTGCCCCATCTTGTATCACGCTGCAGCGGACAGCCATCGCTATCGCTGCCGCGGACGTCTGCAGCCGCATCGCAAGCGTCGAGGTGGCGAAGGCAGCGGCTGTTGTCCCCACCCCGCTACTGACAAGAGATGCGACCCCGCTCACAATGACGACCGTCGCGCCAACCGCCGTGGACGTGGTCTTCGAGTTGCGACGCTTGTCTGATGCAACAAGTGCTGCAGGTGCATCGTGGAATGTTAGTGTTGATGTCCAGAAGCCTTCGTAGGGACACATCTCGTTGTCGTTTTCGTTAGGCGGTGGTTGCACTTCAATAGCCCACCTTGGTGCAGCAAACACAGAAGCCGAGATGGGCTTTACATAATCAATCGAACAGCACTGCACGGAAATGACGGTTGAGCTCAGCGCAGATGACAGCAACGGCGGCTTCCACGCTAACGGCGCCGAGAACATGCGAAGCTGTGAGATGTTTGCTGGCTGCAACACGTGCACGCTCTTCAATTGAAAATGGACAGGGTCCAATGAGGTTGACGATTGGAATCCGAAGCGCAGTGCCTGCCAACCAAGTGCAAGCGGATGGCTCGACGCACTCGCCACTCTGCAGCTGTTGATCGATGTCGTAGCGCCTGGGCCGTGCACGACTACGTTGTCGAATACAAACTCAGCACCAACGCCGGCTGATGCAGACGTGCTCAGGGAGACACTCGAATAGTCCGAGTGCAGCAGCGCTAATGTCATGGGCGTGGCAGCACCACCGTCTACTACGGCACGCATGGTTGCATTGGACACAGCAATGAGCGTTGGAGCTGCACCGTCCACCTGATAAAAAGTGGTCCACCTCAGCGACATGAACGCGGCCGCGGGTTGGCCGGGTTGAACTGAGTCCGTCACGCACGTTCCCGCAGTTGCGGCCTGGCTGCGCACTTGAGTCAGCGAGCACGACTCGATCCACACAACAGACGACGCGTTGACTGAGCCAAGATCGGCAACGGCAGGTGATGGGAGAACGCTGCTCATGGACCGACGCACGCCGGTGGGTAGGAACGCACTGCCCCCTAGGAACAGAAACCCGCCAAACGAGCTCCTTCGCCCCGTGGGTGGCACTCCAGTAAAAGGCGACGCGTCGCTCCCAGATGCAAGGATCGAGTCCACCCACGTCGTGGTTGGCGCGTCAAGTAGAAGGGAGCAGTTCAACATCACGAGTAGCGCGTTTTGGAGTACATTGACGCGATCCTGTGTTGTACCAAACTTTTCTTGTATTGCGGTCGCAACGACAGGTATCGTTATGCCTGTGAGAACTGCACGCTTTCCAACAGGGCCCAACGCAATAAATGAGGCCCAGACACCACCCCCGCTTGCTTGCGATGCGCTAGTGGTCGTCTCCGACAGCGACGAAGGGAGCAGTTCAACATCACGAGTAGCGCGTTTTGGAGTACATTGACGCGATTCTGCGCGGTTCCAAACTTTTCCTGCAGGAGATTTGCCACCAGAGGAATTGTGATGCCGCTGAGGACTGCACGCTTTCCAACAGGACCAGAAGCAATAAATGAGGCCCACACGCCACCCCCGCTTGCTTTCGATGCGCTAGTGGTCGTCTCCGACAGTGACAACAATGTTGTCACGTTCGACACCATCACAAACAATCCGTTGCTTTGATCACCTCCTGCCTGACAGCACAGAATGTCGATAAGGAGGGTTGCAAATGTCACTGCTAGGACCCCGACTGACGATGGTATGACATCGGTGCCGAGGAACCCAGCGACATTCTTTTGCATGTCAGGAATCCATGCGCCTACAGTAACGTTGGCATTGAACTCCACAGTCACGTTGGCTAACGTCATGGAGCAGTTGGTCATTGCGTTGGTCGAAGTGAATTGAAATACCGAGGCGATGACTCCGTGCACAAGGCATAACTCCAATAAAGTCCCCTGCGTTGACGCAGAAGAAAGTCTAAGGGTCGAATCTGTTACCGTCAAATCAAGTGAAGTTGTGTTGGCGAGCGATAAGAGATTCACGACAGTGAACATCCATGGATTTATCTCCAGACGAGCGGCATTTGTGTTTGCTTCAAAGAACACCACTGCCTCGTGCGTGACGTTTTGCACAACAATCACCGCAGATGCACACATCGAAAGCCCTGCAAGGCTCATGAGTGTGCCCTCCCTGTGAATGTCGCTGCTGGATGTTAAAAGTCCCGCCACGTACGCATTAACGTTTTGCAACGTGATGGGGGGTGTGGCTCCTCGAACGACCAAGAATGTTCTTGTCGATGCCACACGAAGGGTCACGCCACACGAAGGTTCACGTGCAGCGTAGGGCCTGTGCCAAACTCAAAATCAATAACGTTTACACGGATGGCGCTATATCCGGTCAAGATGGAATTGTCTATCGTCACGTTGAACGCTCCTGCGTACTGAATAGACGTGGTGGTGCTAGTGAAACGATCTGCTCTCACAATGGATACTTTACCTGTGCTGGCGGTCGCGGCTGCTGGGCGGACGGTAACAGTTGGGTCTTCCGAGCGCACGTAGGCGTGGATTCTCGTCAACGTGACGGACGTGGGACCACTCATCACATCACTTCCCCACGCAACGAGAGAATTGGATGTCGTCGCTGTGGCCAAAAACACAAACGTCCAGCTGTTCCACGTGATGCGATCCATCGACCAAGAATGTTCTTGTCGATGCCACACGAAGGTTCACGTGCAGCGTAGGGCCTGTGCCAAACTCAAAATCAATAACGTTTACACGGATGGCGCTATATCCGGTCAAGATGGAATTGTCTATCGTCACGTTGAACGCTCCTGCGTACTGAATAGACGTGGTGGTGCTAGTGAAACGATCTGCTCTCACAATGGATACTTTACCTGTGCTGGCGGTCGCGGCTGCTGGGCGGACGGTAACAGTTGGGTCTTCCGAGCGCACGTAGGCGTGGATTTTCGTCAACGTGACGGAAGTGGGACCACTCATCACATCACTTCCCCACGCAACGAGAGAATTGGATGTCGTCGCTGTGGCCAAAAACACAAACGTCCAGCTGTTCCACGTGATGCGGTCCATCGTTACGGTGGTTGGTCCGAATATCGAAACAGCATTGAGTGCCACCAATTTCGACTCTATACAAACGCCCGATGTGTTCCACGACACGCGCTGCGCATCAACAGTAATGTTGGTGAGGAGGTTGGTATAGACGTCCAATAATGCAATGAAGGTCCCCCCAACAACGGAGCTGCTCCCAAGCACGGCGGTTCCCTCGACGTCGGCGATCGTAACACTCACATCGGAGATGGGCAGCACTTTTGCAGTGCTCCGTGCAGAGAAAAGAAACAATCCGTTGGTTAGCTGGAACGTGTCACCCACAAGCGAGGCGGTGATTCGCCTAGCGTCCAGCACGATCCCGCTGATGCCTATCGTGGATGTCACCATCACTGTCCCGTGCGCGTTGAACACGACGTCGGTGAGACGCAAGGTTATGTTTCTAAGTGCAAGCAACGTGCGATTAAAGCAGATTTTAGAGTTGAACAAGCAGCCTTGGAATGTAAATGTGCTGAAGTCCGGCACGTCATTAAACGACGGGCCGACGGGTGTTCCCAATACACCGAAGGTCACGTTGACAAACTGGACAATAGCGGGCAGAAGTGCCTGGGTAGCGTTCGTTGTCGAGAAGCTTATTGTTTGGTTGAATAAGCAGTTCGATACAACAAATGGGCTGCTGAGAGTGTGGGTACGATTTTCTCTTATGGATGTGTAGTTGCACTCCGCAGCGACTGAAGAACCGACGATAGTTGCTGCCAAAAGCACAGCCGCAAGGAACGGAAGACAGAAGACTGGTTCGATCGGCAAGCTACTCAATCTGTTCGTCATGGTAGTTCGCTTGTTTTTCTGATCATCGTGCACCTAAGTTGAAGAACAGAAACACATTTCAAACAAGAACGAGATGGAGTCACACAAGAATGTTTACATCAACAGCAAAGGAACATGAATCAACGTCCATCACGCTTTCAATTGCTTAGTCTCTCTGCCTTAACGACGGTTGCCACGGTTGTTGTTGTTGTCGTTGCGGCGTCTGTAATCGCGATCACGATCACGCCTGTCATTTCGATCATCGCGATCACCACTGCGGTCTCGTCTTGTTGTCTGACCGTCGCGGCTGCGCTCTCGCTTTCGCGATGACGGAGAATTGTTTCTGTCATCACGGCGGTGAGACGGTCCCGCGTTGTCCTTGGAGCGTCCATCGCTGTGTGAATTACTTTTGTCTTGGTTCTTGCTGCTGGTGTTGTTGCCGTTTTGATTACCGCTCTGATTGGGAGTCTTGGTGCTCGCGTTGTTATTATCAGAAATAGTGCTGTTAGACCCACGTTTCGCGTTGTCATTTTTCGGTTGAGATGTTCCCTGGCTGTCACGGTCATTGCGGCGATTGTCATTTTTTTCACGACGGCGAGTGCTTGTAGACCTGCGCCTGTTGTTGTTGTTCCCCTCATTTCTGCTGTTGCTACGATCGCCACCACCACGACGATCCTGGTCAGGGGTACGATCTCGCTTTCTCGATGATGATGATGAGGCGCCTCCACCACCACCTCCCCCAACGTAGTCAAACAGCATTGGGATGGCGCGGGCTTCCTTCGGCTGATCATCTGGGAAGGTCCACTTCAAGTCACGCATTCTCAGAATGGGGTGGTCATCGCTGAGGTCGGGGTTGGACTTGCGCAAGTCTTCTCGACGCTTCCGTTCCGCGTCTCCTACACGCGTCGCCACGAGTTCATACAACCCTAGCCAGTCGACAAACTCTCGCTTGATCGCATGGGCAGCAGCATCGGTGAATTCTGTGCCGTGGTTCAACAGCGTCTCCATCGTCCGCAGAGTTTCCATGAACATATCCTTGATCACATCGATTTCTTTCCTAGCAGGAGTGATCAGCACGTCGAATACAGCGAGTGGAATAGCACGTTTGCGAGGCTGAGACCCAGCAGCAGTGTTGTTGTTCTTACGAAGCTTCAGGAGTGATGCACGGCGCCACGCGAACACAATCGACTCCATCACCTGCGTGAAGAAATATGACGTGCATCGTGCGGAACGGAGGGTCTGAGGAAAGGTCAGCAAGGAGTGGACTCCACGCGACACGTTACGAATCGCCTCGGTGATCATTTGGGGAAGTTCATTGGTGCGTTCTTTGGTGCCTTCGGGGACGAGTGTCGGGAACAGCGTCACAAATTGTTGTAAGACGACCACGCTGACGTATGCGTCTGGGATGGAAATGGAGGACCTCAGCACAATCTCGTTTATCCACTGAAGGAGCACAGGCCGAAGCATCCCAAGTTTATGATGTGCCACCGCAGCGTCGATGATTGAGGCAAGGACAGCTCGATGTTGGTCCATCGCCGCGGTGACAGTCTGCTTGAGGGGCGCAACTTCGTCTCTGATATTCGCACGCAATTGCTGCAGCACTTGATGAGAGATGTTCATTTTTGAGACAGAAGAGATGGCAGCGGTGTGCGACCGCAGCGTCGATGATTGAGGCGAGGACAGCACGATGTTGGTCCATCGCCGCGGTGACAGTCTGCTTGAGGGGCGCTACTTCGTCTCTCATATTCGCACGCAGTTGCTGCAGCACTTGATGAGAGATGTTCATTTTTGAGACAGAAGAGATGGCAGCCATGCGAACCCTATTTGCCTCCTCCGGCGAGGCCACGTCGTTGAATGTAATGCTCCAAAACCACTCAATCCACGCGTTGGAGGAAGTGCTCGGTGGACGGTACTCTTGGACAACTGCTTTGGTGGTGGCGGAGGGAGCAGAAGTAGGAGGAGGGGCCTGGGAGAGTGGAGGGAGGACGATCTCCTTGGGGATGGATGTAACATTGTCTTGAGGCACCTCTTCGGAGGAGGGGGAGGATGGATCTGCGATCGCAGGGGATGGAGTTTCTTCGTTAGAGACGCTGATGTTGTTCTCTGTCGATGATGGAGATGGTTGCGTGTTCAACTCCGTCGTTTGTTGCGTGATGCCGGTGCTCTCTGCCACTTCGGTGCTTTGTGTGTCGTCGGATGTGTTGGTTGGCAGTGCAGCCTCAATGGTGGGAGTATCAACAACAACCTCTGTTTCGTTCACACCAGCAGGTTGAACATCTACGGGCTCTATTACTTCCTCCGTTGAAACAGACACAGCGAGGGTATCCTCTGTAGACACAACAACAACCGGTTCCGCTTCAGGCAGCACGTCTCCTGGTTCCTGTTCTTCCTCTTCCACTGGTGCTGGGAGAACAAACACTGTGGCCATGCTGAGGCAGCTCTGCAGGTATCGCCGAACTTGCAGTTTCTTCGGAGCGGGCATTGACGATGACGGAACTGCCACAGTAGCCAGCCGCTCCTTCAGTTCTCGCAGAACGACATCACCGGGCAATTGTGTCTCGTCACTGCTTTCTGCTGATGATGCTGACACTGCTGCGCTGCATGCTGCGTCGTCTGCGTCGTGTGGTTTCTTTTTACGCCACCGTTGTAGCTACAGCACTACTCTATGTAAAAACTGTTGCGATAGGTGAGCCATCCGAGCGTTCGAATACTCCATCGCCGCCTCTGCAACGATGTCGATAAACTGTCGCCGAGATGCAGCCTGGCTCCACACAGACTTCAGGAACCGACGTGCATGTCGGGCCGGCTCTGCAGACGGAGCACGATAACTTTCCCCCGCTACGGACAACTCTCGACTCTGAAGGAAATACATCACTGCACGGCGTTTGTGGAACAACGCAGATGCCGTGTCCAACACAGCCTCTGTGGCCACCACACGGTGCGCCTCCTCCAACGTCTTGATGCCATGGAAGTCCACCCCAAGGGAGTGGAGTAAAGGAAGGAACCACCCAAATAAGTTGGTGGACCCATCAAGGCAAATACTGCGGTGAATGTACGTTAATGAGGGCTGCTGGACAGCTTCATCACCATCGTCATCGCTACCTCCATCATGATCAAGTCCTTCTTCATTATTAGCTGCAGTCGTTGATGGTGCTGCTGCTGCCTCTTCCGCGTGAAGGGGTGCATGTTGTTGTTTCTTGTTGCGTCGTCGTCTGCTGGACGATGGGGATGATGCCGCCACGACAGCAGCATGTGGTGGCTGCTGCGACGGGCCTGCTGGTGCCACTAACAGGACTCGCGTCGCGATCGTTGTCATGACGGGTAATGATGTCAGGAGCGGCAAGGGTGACGGCACGCCGTTGCTCACAAACACCACCTTTTTTTTTTTTACTAACAGGACTCGCGTCGCGATCGTTGTCATGACGGGTAGCGACGTCAGGAGCGACAAGGGTGACGGAACGCCGTTGCTCACAAACACCACCTTCTGCACTTCACACGTGGCTAGCCACCACAAGCATTGCAAGTGGTCCGCTGCCACTGGCGACCCAGACTGCTGTGCATGGAAATCGAGCGCGATCTTTCCCGCCTCACTCAGCACACGAAGAATCCGTTGTTGGCGTCGCACCTCATCATCGGTCCGATCCACTGACGGGGTGAATTGGAGGACTTTGGCAAGAAATGCATCCGCCACGCGATACCCGTGCCACTGCCTCCTAAAGTGCAAGTGGGCAAAGGACTCGAGCCCTGTCACGCCAACGGCAGACGCAGTGGACGTTGACGTGCGACACACCGGGCCCACTTGGAACGCAGCTCCAGCTTCATCGTCAACGGTTGCAATACCCGTCAATCCCGTCGATCCACTTCGTCGAGTCACTGCGGCGAAAAACGCTTGGAACCACAGCACTGGGCTAGCGTGAAACAGTTGTGTAAGGATTGTCATGTGTTCTGGTGACACGCTGTCCAACGCATCTTTTGGACTCACCGCCACTGCAGAAGACTTTGAGTATGCGGAGGACGACCCTGCTCCTGATGCGATGAGAAGCCCCTTCATAGCTGCAGCAACGGAACTGTCGCTCAGCGTGTCAGTGAGCGTCGCCTTCAGAACAGTTCGTTGGAGCAACATGCGTGAAAGAGTCTTTGAGGTGGGGGCCAACGTAGCGTCCTCCAGAGCAGCGTTGATGAACACATCTAGGACGACGCTAGGTGCGCTTGACGAAGAGGCGGCAGCGGGATCCTTTTCTGCGGCGAGGGGGGTGGCGTTCTCCAACAATGATTGGTACTTTGCAATGGTAGCTTGGACGGATTGCAAGAGTTGGCAAAGATCCTTGTGTTGTTGTTGGGCTGCAACAACTGCTCCACTGTCGTTGGTGGCGGTGGATGCAGCGGTTTCCTCGCTGCCACTGGTAGGCTTCCCCAACACCCTCGATAAGAGGGCCTCAAACAGGCGCTGAAGTTGTTCAACGACCAATCGAACTGATTCAACGGCGACACTGTCTCCTCCATTCCCTTGAATTGTCGCCTCAACAACAAAATCTCATGAAACAACGTTGGCAGGATAGGTTGCAACTCCAGTATCACGTCTTTTGGTGCAAGGGCTAATGCTACCGTTCCTTTGCCGCTGGCGTGATCTGGCAACAGGCCCAGCACTTGCGCAACCACACCGACGAAGAGCAATGCACTGCGTGGCTCTGTGTTTGTCGCGTTGGGGTCTTCGAGTAGATCACTCATAGCAGCCGCCCACCGCGCCCATCGTGCAAGAATAAGTTGCGTCAGCAGCGCGCTGAACAGCGTCGTCGTAGGCTCGGTGGATTGTCTCGACTGCAAGGCGAACTGAGACCAAACCGCATGAGCAATCACAAGGCACACAACTTCACGCCGCACTGCAAATGTGCACGACCGCCGCAGTGCACCTAATTGAAACGCCTCCACCACATTCGCATGTCGTGCAAGCAATTCTTCAAATGCAGCATCAATGCGCTCCACAATCGACTCCACTGACCTCGATCCAGAGGATGCATCGGACCATCCAAGGGCACATTTCGCGACGAAGGCAACAACCGCACGGCGGCCTTGAGTTCCCTCCGTGTCTTGCTGCTCGCCGTTGTTGTTGTTCTGCTGGGGAGTATCGCGCAGCTCGACCCAAATGTCACTCCTAACAATACGGTGAGACCACCACAGCTGCGTAGCAGTGGACGTTGGAGACTCATCTCCAAAAGAGTCGGTAGCGAAATACATTAGTGGGAGTTGTCTTTTGGCTCAGGTGCGTTATGATCTCGCTGAAACCTGTGATCGACTTCGGCTCCTCTCACAATGTTAAGTTCTATTGCTTGAAAACGGAGAAAACAAATGCCAATTGCTTTTAAAACAGTGGGAAAAACACAAGGGTAAGTAGTGCAACTGCACGCTTGTTGCCTTTGTGGCAGAAAAATAAACCCGCAGTTGCTGCGCCTCTTCTCGATGCGGTACCGACAGAATGTCCTTGGAAGTGTGCGCTTAAGCTACACACGAATGTGAATGTGATTCCCTCCCCTTTTGGCATCTTACACAAAGGGACGAGCTTGGACTTATGTTGTTGAGCTATGAGTTGGTCGTTGAATTTGTTGACAACGATGCTACTTGCTCGGTTTGTTTTTGTAGTGCAAGGGAGCGCCTCACGAAGAAGGTGTGCTGGTTTAGCCC
>CYKH01002005.1:21554-40883 GCA_001460835.1 Bodo saltans | reverse complement strand
TGCACGGGGCTTGTGTGGGTTGTGGCGGCGGTATCGATGGTTCTTGCGCTCTGCGTGCTTGTGCTGCAGCCGTACAGCTCCAGGTTCGACAACACCAACAACATTGTTCAGTGCACGTCGACTGCAATCGTTGCTATTCTTGCAGCAGCCCTTCCATCGGGGCACGATGCTGCGAACGATGCTGCGAACGTTGTCGTCATTCTCCAGACCACGCTGCTGGCGTTGGGCGCGGCGATTGAGATTGCGCACGACGTGTTTGCATCTGTGCGGTGCTTTGGATCCCCAACGTTTCAGAACACGGCGACTCAACGAGTGAATGCAAGGACGAACTTTGACCGAAAGGCACGGTCGCTAAATGCACCTTTTGAATTTGCTTATCCTTTCCGTGGTATTGTTCAGAGTGATACGAAAGAGGGTAAACACCCGCGTCGTAGCTCCGTTGAGCAAGAGGAAGTTCTACTTGAGCTTCTGACGTTTATTTGCTCTGAAACCAGTCAAACTTCTTCCTATTTCCCCTTCTCTCCTCTTCCCGCATAACATGTGTGCCCCCTTTATTGGATGTCAGTGATTGAGTTTGTGTTTTGAATTGCACTATACAAACCTCCCCCACCACGCGTTCAGTTGTGATGTCATTTCCTTGTGAGTCGTCTGCAGCGGAACTTGTGTAAACCTATAATTCCTGATTGGAAATGCCAAGTTAAAAAACATTCTTGGGAAAAAAAAGCATTGAGAGTAGCTCGCGGAGAAACATAAAGAATAGATCGGCATCCCCTCCCCCTTGCTCCTCTACACACTCTTGACCCTGTTGCTATTCCTATGGGTCAGTCACATCACGGACGGTTTGTCGAATCACATTCTTCTGTTGCGCCTTTTTTAGAGCAAGAAGCATCATCAGCTTAGCTTATCATACTTGTCCACAACCCTCGGAAAATGACGAACCGCGACGTTCACCGTGATGCTGCTGTGGTGGAAGAGTTCCTTGCACTGGAAACGACGCCACGTACTGTCAGCGAGACTCAAGTTCAACAAGAACAGCTGAATGCATTCTTGGATCATTTGACCGATAAAGCTTCGGAGCAAGAACAGGTCAGAAGAGATCGGATTCGAATTGTTGTCATCACCAGTGGAGGAACGTCTGTGCCGCTAGAGCAAAACCCAGTACGCTTCGTTTCCAACTTTAGCACTGGGGCTCGTGGTGCGAAGCTCACTGAGGCATTCTTGTCTCATAATACTTCCGGAAGCGTCGACTCTGCAGAGAGTCAGCGTACCATAACTGTGGTGATACTGCTTCATGCAAAGAGTGCAAAACTGCCGTTTAGGCGGATCGTAGATGATGCTTCACCTGCTGCACTGAGAGCTGCCATCGGTGGCGAATCAGATTTATTTGGCACACCAGCTGAAGTCTCGGAGGCAAGAGGAGTTGTCAATGCAATCCTGAATTTCGAAAGATTGACAACAGGAAAGGCCAAACGACTTCTGCTGCTTCCCTTCGACTCCGTTGGGGATTACTTTTTCAAACTTCGCGCCGTGTGCCAAACAATTTCCGCATTTCAAGCGCGACAAGACACAATTTCGTCTGTCATCTCACCTTCCTGGATTCTCATCCTTGCGGCTGCTGTGTCTGACTACTTTCTCCCCATGGCGCGTATGGGCGTTCACAAATTGAGCGGGCCAGAACCTCTCCAATTATCCCTGGACGCCGTTCCGAAAGCACTCGGTGTCATTCGCCACATCTGGTGCTGCCCTACGTCGTCTCCAACCACCACCACCCAAGTTGTGCTCGTGAGCTTTAAGCTAGAAACAGATCCCACTGTTCTTGAACAGAAAGCGCTTGGAAATCTGCACAAGTATCAATGTGATGCAGTGGTGGCCAACTTGTTATCCACGTACCAGAGAGAAGTGTGGCTCTACACTGCCCCGGTGCCTCCATGTGAGGAGGCGGGAGAACCGCGGTACATGTCATCGATGCCTGACGTCGCCATAGGGCTTGATGAGCAACTTGCTCATGCAATACTGTGCATTCATCAAAAGTGAAAATTGAACACTTGCGCAAATTAGCAAGTTTCAAGTCATTCCACAAGAAGTTTCTGCTCATCCCCGCCCCCTCTACATCTGTTTTTCCTCAAGCCCTGGTGTTTTGTTGCTCTGCAGTCACGAATCAGTGGCTCTGTCAATAAAGAAAATGTTGCCATGTGGCTCTTCATCTTGCTAACCTCAAATTCGTTGTACTTTGCTCCATTTTTGTGCGACGTGTTCAAGCCTCCCCACTCAAGTCAAGTGCTTTAGGAAGAAAAAAACGGTCATCACAAATAAATAGGACGGGCTTTTGGATAGCATGCGATGTGCACCCTCCCTCTTCTGGACTGGTGTAGTTGGTGCAGTGGTCGCCGCATTCCTATTAACGATGTACCCACCATCGTCAACGACTCTGCCGAAAGAGCTGCTGAATATGGGAGAACTCGCGAGGACTGTTGAAGGAGCTAGCACGCAGCAAGTATCAGAAGCCCCAGGAGCAACGTTACAAGATCCATTCATCCCACCGATGGTATCCACCGCCCCCATACCATCAGTTCGCGGTTGGGCTGGTAGGATGACTCAATATCCACTATTTCGGCAGACTGAAGATATCAATGACGGGGTGCCGAGGGCCCTTGAGGACAACGAACGTGATTCGCTGCCAGATGGGCTGAAAGTTGAGTTCGAAACAATTGCATCCTTGGCAAGGTATCGTCCTACAAAGGCTCGGTTCTCGCAGAGGTCGCATCCTATGTCAAGTGTTCCTGGCCGCTCAGCGACACCGCTGCTGTTTTGTACATCCCACAGGGACAACGATTCCAGCATGCAGCTTTTCGATTATGAGGCCCTGAAGTCAGTCCCGCCTGTGCACCATATACTCCTTCCCGATGGTCTCTGTCCAACTGCCATAGTTCTGCGAGAGCTTGTGCACACGCCTTACAGCATGATGGCTCCGCCCCCACGTTTTTCGCGCAGGGCCATGCGGAAGGCGCTAAAAGCATCGGCATTGGGCAAGGAGGAGCGCCCACAGTACCGCCCCACGGCACTTCGTACGCTGCCAGTTCACTTTATACTGCAGCTTCGACTGTTCCATGTGTTCACACAACAACATAACGTGGTCGATCCTTCGTCTTCTACAATCCAACAGCACAACAATGGTCTGACGTTTTACAACGAATCTGTTGGGTGCCTTATCGCGTGCCTTGAAGTGCCTTACTGCAGCGCGTTCCAAGTCGTCACCATCGCCAATGAGTCCCCGGATAACATTCGTGGTGTTGCAAGCAAGCACCAACTTCAGTGCCGACTGTATGTTGCTCGCCACGACGAACCTATCGGGGAAGACTCGCCTGAAACAGTTCCAGGCGCCCCGGTGATGATGTTGGCGGAGCGGCGTGAGTTTCGCCCGTCGCTAGTTGACAATTCACAGCGACTGGTGATCACCGGTGGCCCTGTCGGCTGCATCGTGACGCTAGATCCTCTTGCTGGAGAGTTCACTCACAGAGTCCTCGAGGTGACGCTGCAAAGCACGTTTGGAAAACTAGATCACGTGGGTTATCATGCAAAGCTGCGTGGCCGTGTCGTGCATGCTGCATCTTCAACCTCCCTCTACACGTTTTCTATGCCAATGCGCGATGGCGTGGCGCGTGTGCCATTAAGTGCGCGGCTGCAACACGTGGCCGGTGAGGTTCTGTGCATCGAGGTTGAGGAGGTGGACGCCAACGGGAACACCAAAGTAGTCCCGAGGGCAGCAAGAACATGCAGTATCGTTGGACTTCCTGCATCACGCACATCCCTTCATTTTGACGCATCTGGGAGCCCTTGGTACCCACCTCATATGGCCGATGAGAATGCAAAGGATTCTCCCCCTACGACAAAGAGAAACGTATCCAGAGGGTCCAACTCATGCTCCCCACTGCTTCGTGCCACAGAGTGTTGCATTCACGGCTTTTGGTACCGCGCAGAGGATCGCCACGGTCGTCGTGGTATCCCGACACCAGATCACGAGCTCTACACGCACCATGACGGCACCATTGGGTTAAAAATGGCGCCCCGCGTCACGATCTCTCCACTCGTCGCACATCGCTGCATACGTTTTGTGGACGGGTTCTCCTCAGTGGCGAACCACTCAGGCGAGGGGGGCTTCCCTCGGCTGGTCGTGGAACTGCTTTGCTCCGTGGAGAGCATCAAGGAGGAGGTGATCAACAACACCGCACCTCATGCCTCGATCAAAGGGGGGTTTGCTGTTGCGCTTGAGATAAGTTACTCAGCAAGTCCCTTAGCATACGGGTCCATTCCATGGGACGACTTAGCTGAGTGCCAAACTCTTATTCATAGCGATAGTGCCGCTGTTTTGCATGCAGCCTCTACTCACAACAACGCTCCACTGCCCCCACCGATTGCCGTGAATAGGTTGGAAAGAAAGCGAGACGACGACACGACGACGACGCGTTCGCTCATCGGGATTTCCATTCGTGCGCATCAAAACGTACCTTTCCTGGAGCTCCAGCTAAGATGTTTCGCCGCATTCGCAAAGGAAACGGTAATTGCACTCCACCTCTCTCACCACTGGAATATTTCAATCTCAGACGCAAAGAAATTGCGCAGGTTGAACATCACAGGGCACTCAAGAACTTTGATCAACCCCCACCGTGTCCGCAGCTCGTCATGGAAAGCCACCCACATTCACGCCTCGAATTTTAAACTGTTACTTTCTGGAAAAGGCCCGCTGTACGTGTCCCACGTCGTCATTTGGGCAGCGAATGAGTTGCTGATACGCACAGGGATGGAGGCCTACATTCGTCAGTTCGATATGAGCCACCCATCTCGTATGGTACCCATCGATGGGGCTGCCTACACCAACATGCTGCACCACACACGTTGGTGGTCCCAGGAGCAGCACGCGGTGGAGCATCATGACCTCTGGTGGTGGATGCCGTGGGACGGCGTCTCTGGAGACTTTTTGTTTGCTGGCATCCTACGAAGCCGCAGAGATCACGCTGAGCGGCGTTTATTGGAGAGCGGCGGCGGCGGCCACAACGAGCCTCTTCCTCTAAGGCATGAGGATCCCTTTCTCACATTTCCGTCACACCAGTTGCTCCTTGAAGGCACCTACTTCAATCGTGCGGTGACGGCGGAGTTCATCGCCGTGACCAAAGAAACGCCACTATCAGAGTTCTGTATCTCGTCTGGTCGCTACCCTGATAATGAAATCTTTCCGTTCTTGACCATGCGCTATCGTTGCGGGGTCACGGCGGGCTTACGCTGCGGGGGTCGTGTGTCAACAATGCTTTGGAGAGATTTCTACTACTTTGCGACAACGGTGACGCTCGAAGAAGTTCGTTGCAGCCCATATCCCTCCCCTTTTGGTTGGAAACGCGTACGACGCGATTTCAAAGACTCTGTGGTGGAGGCGATTGAAGAGCTGTTGCTGAACCAGACTCGAGTGGACGCCGCGAGAGACCCACCAGATCGCTGCAAGAAGACGTGGGGGGATATTCAAAAAGAAAAGAGGGCGCTTGCATCAACATTTGTGTAGGCTTGGTGTGGGAAGAGGGGTTTCGCCTTTCTCGACCGGACTTTGCTTTTTTTTTACCTATCTGACTTGTTTCGGACTTGTTTTGCTACTTGAGTACTTTCATTGCCCGTATGTCACAGTTTGTGAAGTCACGCTCGCTTAATACGTCCGCAATTACCCCTTTCCGCAATTTCTCTCGCCCTCCTCTTGGTTATTTTTTTTTGTGGTCAAAACTAGAAATCAGAAATCGTACATTCATCGTGCCCTCAAACGGGAAAAAAAAATCAGCGCTCAGATATTCCTTTTTCGGAGATGCTGCATTCAGTTCTAGACGATGCGCTTGCCGCACAAGCGCCATACGACCAGCTGAACACCGCTCTTCAACAGCAGTTTACCCTCCCAGAGTACCGCAGTCGAACAATTGTGCACAGCATTTCCAAAGCAGACTGCTACACAGGCCTACCGCCGTTTGTTCGCACCATTCTAACGGAAAAGCGTTACGCAGAGCTCAGCATCTCCGTCGGCTTAGAAAGGCTCCAGCTGTACCCGTACCATCAAATCCACGTCATCATGGAGCACACAAAAGAAACGCCGCTGTCCTACTACACCACAATGCTGGCGATGATGCTGAGAGCGGAGAAGTCCTACGATGCCCTCCCTAACTTTACTGCCGTTGACATTTTAGCGCTTGTTGGCGTGGGCCGAAATCAATACTTGAACCTGACCAAGGAAGCGAGGAGCAAGCTGTGGTGGCGTGTGTCACGCTCCACGTCAATGATCAAAGAGCTTCTCCCCAAGGAGTTTATTGCTAGTGCTTGTGTCGAACCTTTTGATGAGATTTGGTTGTCAGATACGTCCTCCTCAGGTCAGGAGCAGCTCAAGAAGACCTGTGGGAAGGATGAGGCCCTTGGTCAGTTGTACAAGAGAATTCTTCACCGCTGGAAGACGCAAGGGAAGTCATTCATTCCCACCACCACTGCTGCCTCCTCCTCGGGCAAGACGCCGCCGACCAGTAAGTCACTACCTGCCCCGCTGCTGGTTGCTGTGGCAACCGCTAGCTCTGCAAGGTCTATAGCCACTGCAGCATCTAGCAATCCTGAGGACGCGCCAGGAACGCCAATGTCACGTATGAACACCGACGCACCTCATCAGACCTCATCATCTGCTGGCGTGTCGCCCACGTCGTTTGAGAGAATTCGGCCACAAGGCACACGAAGCAGCACAACTTCTGTGCTCCTTGAAGACTCATCCCCGTCCTCCCCTGGCCCTGGCGTCTCAGAACCTCTGCAGGACCCACCACCAACGATCTATGCTACTGCCGCCTCCACGAATCCTATAATGGATGGCGAACAGTTTCAACAACAAGTACTCCACCTTCAACCCCGTCCATTCTTCTACGCATGTGAACTTCCACGTGACGGGCTTCAGACGCTGTACCGCAAAGGCCTCGTGTACCGAGTCATCTCTATTGACGCCCAAGAGCGTATTCGTGTGCCTCCTTTGGAGAATTTTGTGATGAACCGCACGAGCGATGATCCGCAAGAGAGTCTGTTTTACCGAGTGTTATCCACCATCGATGAGCAAACGTCGCTTGATTTGTTGGCACAACTTCTTTCCACGGAATTAGACCACGTGGTGCTCGCTGCAGAAACGTTTGTACGGTTAGGTCTCGCCAAGCGCATTGCGCCTTACTACATTCCTCGTGATTTGGCTGCGTACACAGCAGTCTATCGAGGGTGGCTTCGTAGGGCGTCTGGTTTGAGCTCCACCGTTGCTTCCATCACGCCTGGAACCGATGGCACAGGCTGGACGACCAGTGCGGCCACGACATCAGCTCCGCCTATGACATCGGAGTCCATCCAAGGTAGCCCAGCTGCTGTCCCGATCACGCGTGCATCGTGGGGCCTCTTTCCCAACACAACTGCACTTCCTTCAGACTCCTTCACATCAGCGGCACTGACTTCGAATGGTTCTTTTGGACAGCGTAAGTATCAAGTAGAGAAGGACATGGACAGTTGGGGTGACGAGGTGGTAGGGGAGTTGTTTGAATTCTATCAACAGCAACTGTACTCTGGTGGTGCGTCTCCTTCCAACAACGCAGAGGGCTCGAACGGATTGGTGGTAGCACCGCCTGATAGACGTGACAAGAAAATGGTGCTTATGTACGATGCAAGCCTCACTGGACTTTTGATGATGACCAACTTATCGTCTGACCCAGCGTTCAAGCAAGACGCTGTGACGCTGTTTGAAGCAGGTAAGCTCACGGATGGCGCGCTGTTGGGATTCGTGGAGAAACTTTCTGCGTTGGAGACCAGTTTAGGCCAGCAACAAGACGACGTGTCGAGCATCTTTAGCATGGGCGGTGACAGTGGCGCGGATGCCGGAGGAAGCGAAGCATTCGGCGGTGAGGCGACCAAATACGCCGACAGCGTGATTTGCCTAGCAAAAGTTCTTGCACTGCTTCTGCAGCCACGAAGCGACGAGGTGGAGGAGCTTCTAGGTAGTGGTGTGGATATGCGTAAGATCGAGTCTCTGAATGAGCTGGAAGCCAAGACGCGTTACCTTGTTCTCGGGCGTAAGTACTTGAGCTACTTTTCACTTTCACCTGTATCATGTGCGCCCCTGTTGGATCTAGAACTCGATAACATCTATGGCGCAACAGTTGCCCTTAACCCCTCGCCATGGATGCTGCTTGCGTTGTATCGTGCGATGCAAGAAGGGCCAGGTGCGGTGCTACTTCCCTTTGGCACACGACTTGCACAACTAAAGCCGCAACTCATGCAGCCCAAGAAAGGGCACACGACCACCCTCAGAGTTCAACAGCTTGCCGCAGAGGCAGAAGTCACCCACTGCAACCCACACACTTGTCTGATGTTGATGAACACAATGCTCGCAAGCTCGCCGCTGTTCGTGCAGCGCATTGCTGATGTCCCTAAAGTGCGCAAAGCGGACGGTTTCTTTGTGGAGCACGACGCGTACTTCATCGCGGAAGTGTCCATTCCGTTTACTTCCTTGGACGACGAGGTGATGGAGATTGCACTAGAGCAGATTCAGCGCCGCGCTCGCCGTCATCGGGATCAAAAGCTCAACAACGCTGCTTCTACGACAACGGCCGGCTCCAACAGCCCACTTCGCGGTGCTGCAGCTGGAGGCGCAACAAGTCCCGCGCGCCCGACACCAAGCCCATTAGCAGCAGCTGCCCCGCCGCCTGAACAACTTGTTCTTGCACCATGCAATGTGAAGTCATCCATTGTGCGACTATTTCGGAAAGCGGTGAATGCTATCGGTGTGCAGCACACAATCGGATACCTCACTTTAAGCCTCACCATCAACGACACGGTTCTCATGGAGGCATTTCTCGCGAATCGATCGGCCGGTGGTGGTGCAGCAGGAATGTCCTTGCATGGAGACTATTCCGCGCTATTCTCACCGTTCCGTGGTGCAAACAACAGCTCTGCAGGAAACAGTGAAGCGAAGAGTCCAGGAGCAGCGGCGAAGAAGCTTGAAGATGATCTGCAGGCGCCACCGCAGCGCTCATCATCCCCACCACTGCCCACTGCTCCCTCAAAAGAAGGGACACATCAGCAGTTTGGCATTGCGCCCTCTGGTGTCCTGTTTATCGAGAATGCAGTGATTGTCGACGTTGGGTTCGGTTTCCCGCTGCAGAAGCGGCATTGCTGCACGGCGATGATGCAGCAAGTTCCGCTTCGGTGCTTTGGGAGCGCAGCCCAGATTGCCAACCACAACACCGCAGTGAAAGCCCTTTCGTCAATGGTACTCTCTCTTGTGGAGGATGTCAACGGAGCCTGCCCACGCCCCCCTCAATCTGCGTCCAAAGAAGACGAGGACGCCGCAACCGACGGCCGTGAAGACGTTCCTCCGCATCAGAATCCCAGGTCCACCCACGATGCTGCGACGACATCACTGCGCGAGAGGATTCGCAATCTTGCCCTTGGAGGCAGTGAAGAAAGTGGCGGGGCACCACATCTCGGTCGTCGAGGTCCATCCAACCAGCGCCACCTGAGGGTGCTGGGGTCAAACCTCAACGGTGGAAGTCCGTTCCCTTTGGTGCTCACGTCGTTCGATGGCCGATACGTCTCGGTTGCAGATGATTGGGATCCTCTTACATAGCACACCAGTAGTAGGAGGCGGAACAAATGTTGCTCACTGTTTGTCACACTTGCTCGTGTTGACCTCGGAATACCAGTGTGTTTTTTGAGAACTACTTGCTTGACTGTATCTTAGAATTCTACGCTATTGTCTTTTCGCATGGCTTCTCATTTCAAAGGACGTTGCCATAATTAAACAAAGACGAAACCTGTATGTCGACGATGTACTCCATAGCGCAGCTACCCCTGCGGAAGTCCATAAAGCCTGGCGTCAATCCCAAACTTGTTGCGACGTGGTCGCCAGAAGAGGTCACAGCGGTAGACTCTCTACGAGAAGAGTTCACGTCACGAATCGATCGGCTGAATGAAGCATTCACAAAAGATCAACACCGTGCTGTCATCGGCAAAGATGATGCTCGTGATGAGGTTCTTACCACGCTCACAGCGTCGCTGGAACGCTATGCAGAACATCTCATCAACTTTGTGGCGAAGCACCCCACCGCTGCGCAACACAAGTTTTATTTTTGGGGAGCCTCCATCACTGAGCGATTAAACCATGCTTTTGCAGATTATCGCTACGAGCTGTTGAATTGTTACGCCTGTGTCGGCCTCGTCTACCACGAGGCTGCTCGTTTCGTCTTGGAAATTCCGTCCGGTAGCCCACTAACAGAGGCGATGGAGAAGGACGGGTACGCGAACTTGTGTTTCGCCGCTGGGTATCTTCAAGTTGCTGCAACACTCTCCGCGGAGATGAGTGTCAGCCCATTGCCCCAGCTCGCATCTCATGATATGCTGGAGGAGTCTAAGACATCGTTTTTGGAGTGCTTGCGGGATACGTTTCTTGAGGAAGCACAGTGGGTTGGACTGGAAAAAGCTCTTCGCAACGAATCTAACAAAAATAAAGAGATCGTCCCAAAGTTGACACACCGTGCACTGAACTTAGCGAATAGCGCACTCGAGGTGGTCACGAAAAAGATGAACTCCTCGGCCCCTGTCTTCAAACAATTTGTGCTTCGACTACGAGTTCGCTTTGCGGTGGTGGAATCCCTCGTGTACGCACAAACGGCACCGTGTAGGTTCGATGCCTCCCCAGGGGAAGCCTTATGGTTTGCAAAAACTGCAGAAATGAATGTTGGCGAGATTCACACAGTACGCGCTAAAGTCGCCTCCCAAAGCGACGCTTCTAGCAAACGGCTGAATGAGTGGGCAATTGTGCAGTCCAAACGTATTTCTGGTGCAGTGGATCGGATTCGTCAAATGAATAGCCTTGTATGCCGGGAGAAGATGGGCGATGGGCCCTTCCCTCTTCCTCAAGCTCAAGAGTTAGCACGTAGCAAGCCCGTTGCACTTCCTCGCGCCTTGCCTCCAGTAACGACGACGACTCAGTCTCCACCTCCGTCGTCCGGAGGTCAGCCTCAATCGTCTCCTCCGCCACAGCAGGGCTCGCCAACGTACAACGGAAGTGGCCATGGCACCACCCAACCTCCTCCACCAACGTACCCAACTCAGTCTGTCTAGCACGCAACGGACGCCGCACTGTTTTATGTTCTACTTCGTTGCGACATTTTTCAAATTTGTGTGCACTGCTGCTCTGCCACACGTACAGAGTGAACGGTGGGTGCTGGCAATTGCTTCCCCAGACAGGTCTACGATGATCTTCAACTGCTATCGTTCTCTTGTGAGAACTCTGTCCTTCGAAATCTAAGTTCAACTTGCTGTTCAAGAAAGTCAAACCCTCCGCATTTGTATTGTTTCACTGTAAGTAAAAAGAATCTCCTAACAAATTCAAGGAGAATAAAAGCAGTTAATTGAGCCCTCCGTTTCGCACTCCAGTTTGATTAGATGTCAGCCCCACCAGGATTTTTTGACGATGAGGAAAACGTCGACATTCTGAACGACATTCAACAAGGGAGTGAGGAAGAGAAGAAGCAGAAAGAGTGCGCTGCACGCATTGCCGAATGGAAGCGTGTCAATGCACAAATGTTTGGCGTCCGGAAGCAGTTCAAAGCGGCTACAACGAAGAAGGATCCGTTGCCCCCTGAGTTCATTCGACGCGTCCTCAAAGAACAGGGTGACCTGAAAGGAAAGAAATTCCGCGAGGAGCGTCGTTTGCTTCTGGGCGGGATGGAGTACATGCCCCTTGCGATATCCAAGCTATTAGAGAATATGCCAATGCCGTGGGAGACCACAAAGTACGTCAATGTTGTTCAGCACGGCACTGGTGCGCTTACTATCGTCGACGACACGCCAACTGTTTCCGAGGCGCAGTACAACGCCCAGTGGACTTCCGTCTGGAACGCCATGCGCCGCAAGAAGGCGATGTTGCGTCGGGAGGGCGGCATGTTCCGACGAGTGAAGTTTCCTGTGTTCGATGACAATGAACCGCCGGTGGATTTTGTGACACACTTGATGGATCGAGAAGGAGAAACGCCGCTCGTTGACGAGCTCCTTAACGATGAAGACGACGCAGCGGTGTTGAGTTGGCTGTATGACGACGACCCATCAGATGAGCTGCACGGCGACAATGATGACGACGAAGAGAAGTCGTCAACGAAGGCGGCTGCGGTTAACCATTTTGATCGCAAAAAAGGGCGTTGTTACTTCGATGCTAACATTCTTGAGGCTCTCCACCGCATCTCCAACCCGTTGCAAGCGGAGCACCAAGATCCTAACAGGTTCTACTTGTGGGACGTCCCGTCCTTCATCACTGCCAAAGCGATGAATGTCGCCATCCCTCGAGCTCCTAAGTTCGACATGCTGCGACGTCGTGGTAAGGCAGGTGAAAAACTAGAGGCGGAGGAAGATGAGGACTGGACAGAGTTCAACGATCTTCGCCGTACGATTCACCGCGACGACCCCCGCAAGCCCAAACACTCCATGATGACGGAGAGGCAGATTGCATTCCCGTATTTGTACAGTCGCACCGTGGACGGGGTCCAACAAGGACCGTATCATCACCCCGCACATGTTGTGCTTCCCACTGATGAGGAAAACGATGTCCCTTGTTTCTCATGGGATCCAGTTCTACACCCCCTCAAGCCTGTCAAACGCCTTGTCACTGATGATGACATCTTCGCCAGCACCACACGTCTCTCTTCGACAGCTGAGCTGCTTTCCTACGGCCCAGAGTATGAGCTGCATATGGACGACGACGCTCCACTGTACCTAGGTGGTGGTGGAGGTGAGGGAGAGGATGACATGTTTGAGCTGCGCCCCTTCCTTGCGGATGTGTCGCTCGAGGACACACTGACGAAGTCATCCGTCGCCTTGACCTTTGCCCCGTCTCCATTCGATCAATTCACATCGCAACTGAAGCGCAGAGTCGATGTTGCTGTGGGAGAGCACTTTTTTGAGACGCCGGTGCAACTGCTAGACGAGGGCATGAAAGAAAAGACTGCGCGCAGTTATACACAGCTGTTGAAACATCACGTCATGAAGCGGATTCAGCATGCAAAGAGCAAAGGAAGCGGCAAGACAGGTTCCACACTCCGCCGTATTGATGTTCTTGCCGAGAAAAAGCAATTTCACTACAGCAAGATTGAGTGGATCGAGGCGGCCCTTCAGGTCCTTCGACAAGGGCATGAGATGCTCGTGCAGTTATTGCAAATGAAAGGCTTGCCGTTTGTGCACGTGGACTACAATTTTAACGCCAAACCCACTAAGACGTTGACGACGAAGGAGATCAAAAAGAGCCGCCTGGGTCCATCATTCCACTTACTCCGTGAAATGCTCGCCTTGTTGAAGCATGTGGTCGATGTCCATGTTGTGTTCCGTCTTGGGCAAATTGACTCGTTCCAGTTGGCGGATGGCCTGCACTACATCTTCACCCATGTCGGTAAGCTCACTGGTTTGTACCGCTACAAGTACCGCACCATGCGCCAAATCAAGCGTGCTAGAGATCTCAAGCACATGCTCTATGATAGATTCAACTCGGGTGAGGTCCCATCTGGGCCAGGAATGGGGTTTTGGGCCCCTGCGTGGCGAGTGTGGGTGTACTACTTCCGTGGCATGACGCCACTCTTACAGCGATACCTCGGCAACTTGGTCAACCGCATGTTCGAAGGCCGAAAGCATAAGGTCACCACCAAGAAGATCACCCGTCAACGCATTGAGTCTGACAAAGATGTGAACATCAAAGACGAGTTCCGGCGAGAGCTTGTCGAGATTCTCCCAGAGAACGCGCGCACTGGCATCATTAAAACTCTTGATCAACACCTCAATGAAGCCTTTCGGTGCTGGAAGGCAAACCTGCCATGGAGCGTCCCTGGCATGGCGCCTGTTCTCCAAAAGTTGATTGAGAAGTACACAAAGTTGAGGTCCGAAGAGTACATCCGGTACGCTCATGCTCAACGTAAGCGTGTGGACGAAGGCATCACAGTCGACAAAGTTGCATTTATGAAGAACCTTGGAAGACTTTCTCGTTTGAAGGTGATGGATGAGGCGCAACGTCAAAAGGCATTTATTACAGGCTCTGAGCAGTACCCGCTGAACGATCAAGACGCCATCGCCATTTATGAAATGATGGCAAATTGGCTGCGAGATCGAGGGTTCAAGAAAATAGCATTCCCCAAGGCGTCCCACCCTGCTGCATTGGATTTGCTGAAGCTATCCCTGAATCGTCTCCGATCCCAGCACAATATCGCCAACCGCGTGACCCAAGAGCAAAAGGAGGAACAGAAACGAATCGAAGAAGCATTCGACGCTCCATACGAATGCCTGACTCGCATTCGCGACGCGCTCAGCCGCCAGCGGCAGTTCAAGACAATGCAAGTCGGGTACATGGACGGGTTTTCACATCTGTATCCCATCTACAAGATCGATCCCACTGAAAAGATGAACGACTCCTTCCTTGATCAATACTTGTGGTATGAGGCAATGGATCAGCAACGCCTCTTCCCGAACTGGGTGAAGCCGGCGGATACGGAGCCGATCCCAGTACTGGTCCACAAATGGTGCCAAGGCATCAACAACAGCCCTAACGTGTGGGATACTGAAAACGGCGAAACAACCGTCATGTTAAAGCTCGACATGGAGACAGAGATGTACGACAACATCAATTGGACTCTGTTCCGCCCATTACTAGAGCTCATCATGGACCCCACGTTGGTCGAGTACATCGTGGCTCGCCACACCGTGCGCATCGAGTACAAAGACATGGGATACGCCCACCGCAAAGGGCTGATTCGAGGCGTGCTGTTTAGCTCATTCCTTGCTCAGTATTGGGGACTTGTGCTGGATGTGCTGATGATAGGCTCTCGCCGCAGCTTGGAGCTCGCTGGTCCGCCAAGCCGACCAAATCCATTCCTGAGCTTTGCTCGGGATCCTCACCTCGCAACAACGCACCCCATTCGCGGCTACGGCCGATACAACAATGTGGCGCACATCCTCCTTCATTTCTCCAAGGCAGAGGCGGATGAGCTTCGAGCTCGCTACCTTCAAGAAACGCAACATGACCCGGCACAAGCAAAACTTCACCGGTCCGTTCACGGCTTCAAGAATTTCAAGGAATGGCCACGAGACTGCAGGATGCGTCTTTTCCTGACTGATGTCAATCTAGCTCGTGCGGTGCAGTGGGATTTCCAAAGTCGCATTCCACTTTCCCTTATTTCTTGGGAGGTGAACAGGTGCCAATCAAGTGTCTACTCACGTGAAAATCCTAACCTCCTCTTTGATGTTTGCGGGTTCTCCATTCGTATTCTGCCTGTCTGCCGCACAACGGAAGACATTCTTGAATCAGAGAACATGTGGCAACTCCACCACGCCACTGCACGTGAAGTCACTGCGCGTGCCTTCGTCCAAGTCGCACCCACCGAAGTTGCTAACATTCGCAACAGGATACGCCGAACAATCATGTCTGTCGGTAACAGCACGTTCCAGAACATCGCGGCGAAGTGGAATGCAGTCCTCACGGAGTTGATTCCGTTTTATCGTGAAGCAATTCTTGGCACTGAAGGTTTGCAGCAAATATTGGCCTTGGGAGAAAAGAGAATGCAGTCGCGCATCATGATGGCCCTGAACTCAAAAATGGCCTCCCGCTTTCCACCAGTGATGTTCTACGCCCCATCAGACATGGGCGGCTTAGAAATGGTCTCTGTTGGACAAAGTTTGATTCCTGCAAAAGACACGATCTATTCCTCGAAGACCACAACGGGTGTTCAACATTTTATGAGCGGTTTGACCAACATCGACAACATTCCAATTCCGAACGTGCTGCATGTCTACCCACCGTGGGAGACAGAAATTGCTGAGCACGAGAAGGCCACTCAAGATTTCGCAGAGAAGCTTCGCGAGAGCAAACTTCATGGCACTCGTCTCTCGCTTGACGAGTTGCAAGGCATCATGGATAAGGGTATTCCCCGCATCCGAGTTCACTTCTCCAAAGAGGCGAAGCTGTACAAGTGCGACAAGGGCTTCAGAAGCCGCCTTGAATTCCAAAAATACGCGCTTGGCAAGCCTAACAAGAACTGGTGGTTCAGCCACGACCACGATGGTCGATTATGTGGAGGCCTTGACAAATACCGCGCAGATATGGTCATTGCGCTTGGAGGTGTCGAAGCAATCCTGGAGCACAGTTTGTTCCGTGGAACGGGATTCCCATCTTGGGAAGGGTTGGACTGGAACCGTAATAACTCCTTTGAAACGTCCAAGCGCGACGCCAACATCACAAAGGCAATGCGCGGCGGTCTGACGACGATTCCGAATCGACGGTTTGCGTTGTGGTGGTCGCCTACCATCAATCGCAGTGATGTGTACGCTGGTGCAGAGCGGCAGCTGGATCTCACTGGCGTGTTTATGAACGGGAAGCTTGAGACCATCAAGAAGAGCCTCATCAAGTTGTTCGCGAACGGCTTCTGGGGCAAGGTCCACCAGTCCATTACGGAGGCCCTAGCAAGCGGCCTCTCCAGCAGGGCCCGAGAGATGGACGTGGATCAAGTCGCCAAGCCGCAAAACCATCCGAATAAATCCTTCACCTTCTCCAGCTCGGCCGCCGATGTTGTTCTCGTAGGCAATCGCAAGTGGGTGGTCAGCAACTCTCCATCATTATTAACCGACACAAATGATGTCTGGCAGTCGCGTGTCACCAATAAGTGGTGGATTGATGTTCAGGTGAGATGGGGAAACTTCGACTCCCACAACATTGCCGAATACGCACGAAAAAAGTTCCACGAGTACACAAGAGACATGCGCTCACTCTATCCATCGCCAGCGGGCGTGGTTATCGCTGTTGACCTTGCGTACAACATCTTCTCCGCTTATGGCTTTTGGGTCGATGTTCCGGACTTGAAGCGTAACGTGATGGAATTGATGAGTGCCATCGTTCAAAATGATAGCATCATGACATCGTTGCGCCTAAAACTTCGCAGTGAGCTTCAGCTGCGCAGCTCTCAGCCAACTGAGCAGAACCTCGGGTCCACCAACATCAGCGAACTGTTCGCAACTTCCACCAGGCCATGGATTGTCGATGATAGCCATGCCTACGTGACGAGCGAACAGCCCACTGCTGAAGGCAGCAAGAAATACAAATCTGAAAATGGTGCTGTGCTCATTTTTGAACCAGGCACAGGCGCGCTGCGCTTCAGTGTGATTCACAAGTCAGTATTTGTTGGTCACAAACGCCGCACAAAAATGGCCAAGGAAAAAGCCGCAGAGGAGATTGTGACATGGCTGCGGAGCACACCTCAGTCAGAGCATCCAACGGAAATCATTGTCACCAGACCACGTTTTCGCGCTGCGTTACAAAATGTGCTCCTCGACTTTGTAAATATCAAAGTTCGTTCTTCTGACCTCACGTTAGCGTTGCCGTCCATTCTCCAGCATGCGCGCCTTGCCGACCTTAGGATTAATGCTGCCGAGAACAAAGTTTACAAATTCAACGCTTACGATGAATGGCTTCACGTCTACCAACCAGTTACAAGCTTCATGATGTTGAACCTCATTCTGCGAGCATACCATGTGAACCTCAATCGCACCCGTGAAATGCTCGAACCCGATACCTTCACTGAAAAGAAAACTGGACACTTTTGGCCGACTTTGACGAAAGACGAATGGGGCCGCCGTTGCAAGCAGCTTCAAGAGATGATCATTGCAGATTATTGCCGTCGAAACCAAATTTCACCAAGCCAGCTCATCTCATCGGAAATTCAGGATATCATTCTCGGCAAGAAAATGTCAACTCAGGAGATCCAAGCGGAAGAAGTAAAGGAGGTGGAGGAGCGTCACAAGGCCGCAGAAGCCGCTGCGAAGGGCACCGCCGCGACCACCACAACCACGGTTGTCAACAAGCGAGGTGAGGTTGTTCGACGCCGAGTGAAAGCCGCCTTTCAGATTGGAAGTGCAACATCGGTGAGCGATTGGCGTCCGAGAAGCGTGGCAAACGCGTCGCTTCATTCCCGCGCGCAACAACTTGACATCATATCACACAATACAACTGCATCCTCGCGCCTCCTCGTCTTTCCAAAAGATTTGTTGCTGCGGCTAGTGCAAGTGATGGACGTTCAGATGGAGGTGATTGCTTACATGTTTGGCCAACAGGTGCCGCAGACACCGAATGTTCATGAGGTGGTGTGCCTAATGGTCCCCCCTCAGTTTGGCTCCCTCTATGACTGCCAAACACCAGAGAAGATTCCATTTGACGCTGCTGAAATTAAAGAAAACAACTTGGAGTTCATTGGCGTGATTCGGTGCGGTGGTGGAACGGCTGCGCTTCACACGAAGGACGTTGCACTTCATGGCAGGTTGCTTCTCTCAAATGACGGCTTACAGACTGTTGAAGTTGAGAATTCTGATGAAATACCGACGCTGGCCACCACCGTTATTGGCCTTGCAGACGGTGCCCTCACTCTTGAAAGCTTTGGCATTACTGAGGCCGGCATTCGTTGGGGCAAAGAACATCACTCTCGCGTTTTGGCCCCCGAACAAGAACCAGGGGAGGTGGCAGACGATCACATCACGGCATTTCGTGCCGCATGCTCGCCGTCACTGCAAGGGTTCTTCTTGGTCCCTCGTGGTATTGAAGGCCGAAATTGGAACACTCTCTTCAACGGGCGAGTCACGTGGAGGGCAACCGGAACATTTGCAGTCGAAGCTGGCCAACCTGACGAATACTTTGCAGCCGCACATCGCCCAGAGCACTTCAGAAACTTCTCGCGGCTCTACAACGCATCAGACGCGGCGGATGGGATAGACATCGCTGATGAAAATGAATCATGAAGTTAGTTCGATTGCGTGTCCTCCAAGAAAAAAACGAACACACACACAAAAAAAAAAAACGCTGATCGAACTAATACAACGCCACATCGCTACTTCATCTTTATTTTCGTCAACCAAAACAGAAACATACAACAAAAAAAGTAAACCCCACCAGTTCCAACACAGCATGTGCGCCGAATGTGTCGCGAGTGTTTGTTGAATGTGTCTAAGAGCGTTGGCCGTTGGCCAAATGTGGACCGAATGCGTCACCGAGCGTGCACCGAATGCGTCACCGAGCGCGCACCGATTGCGTCACCGAGCGTGCGCCAAGTGCGCGCCGAGTGGTGACCCACCGTGCGCCGAATGCGTCACCGAGCGCGCGCCAAGTGCGCGCTGAATGGTGGGCCAGCGTGCGCCGGATGCGTCACCGAGCGTGCACCGATTGCGTCGCCGAGCGTGCACCGAATGCGTCACCGAGCGCGCACCGATTGCGTCACCGAG
>CYKH01002005.1:0-20105 GCA_001460835.1 Bodo saltans | reverse complement strand
CTCCTCGAGAGAGGGCTCAACATCGGCGGCGGTTATCACGGGTGAGGGTGGCGGCGAGACGGGAGGGACGGCGGGTGGGGCTGCTGCGGGGTGACGCATTCGGCGCACACCTGGCGCACGCGCGGTGACGGATTCGGCGCGCACTTGGCGCACGCTCTGTGACGCATTCGGCTCACACCTGGCGCACGCACGGTGACGGATTCGGCGCACGCATTCAGCGCACACCTGGCGCACGCTCTGCGACGCATTCGGCGCACACCTGGCGCACGCACGGCGACGCATTCGGCGCACACTTGGCGCACGCACGGCGACGAAAAGCAAAGACTTGCGAAGACCTCTTTTTTTTTTTTTTTGGGGGGGGGGGCAACCCGTCCCCGTTAACAAGGCCGCAAGGACAAAAGGAAAAAAAAAAACTTGGCGCACGCGCGGTGACGGATTCGGCGCACACTTGGCGCGCGCTCGGTGACGCATTCGGTGCACACTTGGCGCGCGCTCGGTGACGCATTCGGCGGACGCGTTTCTCCCCCATTTGAATGGCCGCTCTTAGTTCGGAAAAAAAACACACAAAACAAAAAGTTGCGAGTGCGATGGGTTCCGATGGGTGCCGATTGTTTGGGGAGAAATATGAACTGGCAAGAAAACAAAAAGTGCTGCTCGGTCATGCCTGTGGCATGGAGTGGTGGGTTAGTTTTGGTGGAGGGTTTGTGGCTTGTGGTGTTACCGGTATTTGCTGTGATGGCGATTGTGTTGCGAAAAGCGCTAGTGGATTGACGTCTGCGTACGTTGCGAAAAGTGGGTCCTCTGGCAGATCGCATTGACACTGCAAAAATGACACAGGACTCCAGGTAAAATGCGACGAGAAAGAGAAAGCGCGGCTTGCGATAATGAAAAGAAATGGTTTCTTTTGTAAATTGACTCATCGGCGAGCTTGTCGATGACTTGGTGTTCCAAATGTTTGAAACATTCCCAGTACCTGTTTCAACTCTGAGCGCTGGTGCTGACTTGCTTCGACGAGCTCCTTGATCAGATCCTGCGCAATCAGGTTTCGATTGTGAGTGATGGTTGAGTTCTTATCAATCTGCGCACGACGATGTGCTAATGAGTGGAACGCTGATCCCAACAAGAAATTAAGTTCGCTGTGAGCTTCAATCACGAGGTTTGTACGGGTTTCGTGCTCGGAGTTGGCAAGTAACTGCGCAGCGTTGTCATAAGGAGAAGGGCCAAGGGACGTTTGTTTGGCGTGTGAGAGTTCTACTTCCAGGGTGTCGTTGTCGCTGTCCTCCTCATCCTCGATAACAACCGGTTTTCGATTCATGGGGTTGCTTATGTGAGACAAAGCCAATGTCGCGGCTCGGGGTATGTAAATGTCTTCACCATCGTCGAGCCACTTCAGCAACTCGGCAGCCGTTGGCATGGATTTAACTTTTTCTTCAAGAGTTCAGAAACAAAAAAATATGGGAAATGCTGTAAGGTTCAAGTCAGTTGACTGTCTTGAGCCAATTTGCCAAGGTGCTAATATCCGTTTTGTGTTTTTCCTCGTCCTTTTTTTTTGTCTAGGGGGCGAGAGGAGCGTTGAATTCCATGATCAACGGAATGCGATGTATTGGCTATGTACGAAGTGGGGAGTATTCATTCATTATTCTTAATTCTCAAACTTTCTGCGTATCATACCCCCGCGACAGCTGCTGCGAAGTGGGAGTGGCTTGAAAGTCTAGTTTTGATGCTTTGATTGGGTGAGCTGCCATTTCGTCGCCAGGAGTAGTATTGTTATCGTTGATGGGCCTCCTGAAACGGCATTTAACAACGGCAATACAGATCATCACAACAAGCACGGCACCAAGGACGCCACCAACAACCGCCCCAATCACTTTTGATTCACTGCCAAAGCCTCTTGAGGAGAACGATGCAAAACTTGTCAGATGGGTTGTTTGACACGTGAGAGTCGTTGCGGAAACTCCAACCGCGGTGACACCTGTGGTACTCCAGAACAATCCAACTTCATCCCAATACTTACAAGTCGCACCGGAGCTTGCGGATGTAAGTTTGATGGTGAACGAAATTGGGATTGAGAGGTTTTTGACACTAACAACGGAAGATATCCCAGATGTCAGAACGAAAGAAGCAACTGCAGAGGTGGGGGTGGTGCCAGACGTATCACTGCCATACGTTGTGGACGGAAGCGAAGTGCTCGACACACCAATCACTGCATCATCGTCCACCCCTGGGAGCGTGATGGTCGAGGGGAGCACCATCGTAGCGCCGCTGGTTGACGAAATCGAGAGGTTTGCTAACGAACTTGCGACTTGCCTCACCACAGCGATCACAAGGCTGCCTACTTGAAGCACTCGCGGCTCGCCGATCGGTTGAGTGGAATCGCTTGCGACAACACGAGCCAAGGATCCGGCGAGTTTGGCAACACTCGTTGCATTGGTTAGAGAAGCGATGGCACTGAGCGCCGTTTGACCGTTGCTCGGATCGAACGTTCCGGAGTTCAACACTGACGTAAGGACTGACGTCACTGAAGTTTGAAGGGTTGTCTTTCCACTGCCTGCTGTGATGCTCGACATTGCAACGGACATGGCACTGAGCAACGAGCCCTGCTGATCATTGGTGAGCGTCTGGGCTCCTCCATTTTGCAATGCGCCAACGAGTAACTGCCCAACTGCCGAAGCCATCTCTTGGAGGGCGGTGACATTCGAAGTCGCGGACATCATTGACCCGAGGTTGTTGGCAATTTGGGTTGCGGAGGCCGGATCGGTGACAGTGCCAGCAAGGCTCACTTGGTTGCCAATCGCTTGTGCGAGATTCGAAGTGCGTGTGATGGAAAACATTGCCGTAGTCGATGCAACTGTAACGCCATTGACACGTTGAACGGCGCTAAATGTCGCCGTCACACGGGAGTTGGTTGCAAACGATGCAAGGGATGGGGCGGTTGCGGAAAACATCATTCCACTTAACGCAATAGTTTCTAAAGGAGACCAGCGCATGTTGTCGTACACGAAAAAAGCGAACGTCGACAAAACTGAAGCGGGGAGATTATTGAGGCCGCCGCCAAGAGTCAGACTCAGTGTGTCGGTGAGTGCTTGCGCTGATGTGGCTGTGCTGTTCCCAACAACAGAGATGTTAAATGTGGTGAGTGGCGTCGATGGGAGCACTCCCAAGACGACTGACGCCTCACCGAAGACTTCCGCATTGTCTGCTGCAGCCACCACGACGCGGATGGTGTTCGCTACAGCAGCCAGCGATGCCAGGCTCGCTGCTGGTGTCGGCCATAGGGTCGTTGTGTTCAATGAAATGCTCTTAGACGATACGTTTTGCTGGACGCCATTCACGAACCACGTCGTGTTGGTCGCGTTCGAAAAGCCAGTGACGGACGCTGCAAGGGATAGGATAGAGTTAGCAGCAAAGAAGGGTACATCAGCGTGGGAGATTACAGCCGATGAGCCCATCACAATTCGGACAGATGGAGCAGCACCGTTGAACATCGTCAGAAGCAGGCTGCTTTCGTACACAGACCGATACAAGAAGGTGATGTTGTACATGCCTGGGGTGACACTGCTGTCAGCTGCGATCGTGACGCTGCGGACTGATTGGTTCACGAAAGCGGGGCACGTTCCGTTACTGCTCAGAGGAGTACACTGCCAGCTGAATGGTGATGCGTCGATGTCGTTGACGACATCCACAATAAAAGTTGGAATAGTGAGGGACGCCATGGAAGACAAACGAGCGCTGGTTCCTGCCGTTCGCGTAATCGACACAATAGGAAGAGGCGCGTCAACTGTGAAGGTCCAAGAGCGCCACGCAACTTGTGAGGCGTGAATTCCAGATGCTGTGAGCAGCAACGAGTACACCGCACCTGCGTTGAGGATCGAGGCGGCAACTGTCATTTTTGAAGAATTCACAGAGAACACCATTGTGCCATTGGCGGCAAACAATTCCCATCGGAACATCAACAGTGGGGTAAATGCAAATAGTTTGCAGGGAGACGAGGCGTTTGTCGTCTCATAAATGGCAGACCCTGAAGCTGTGAGACCGAGCCTGGGGTCCACAACCCACGCACTCGACACTCCGACGAACGCCGCCGAGAAATTTGAGACAGCAAGATTCAATGTGCAGCTGCAATTCACCAACGACGTTGCACAGGATCCATCTGGACATACAAACGGGCACACAGGCTTTGGGGCTGGCGTTGTTGGTGCTGGTGTTGGGGCTCGTGTCGTTGACATGGATGGTGCTGGAGTTGGCGCTTTTGAGGGTGCTGTTGTCGTTCCAGGTGTCTGGGTCATTGGCGGCAGCGCAGTTGGAGCAGGAGACGTTTCATCGAAGCACGGCAAAATCGCCATTGTCACGTTCAACATGTATTTGGTGGTAACGGTGAGCGGCTGAGGGATCTCGAGGACCAGCCCAGAGGACACTGCTGTTCCATTCGAAGTGATGCGAAGTGACACAAACGGCATTGAGAGCCTCACAAGTTCAAATGCTGGACTGTGAAAGTTCCCCAACTGGAAATAAACGATCGCTGGCAAGATGAGGCTCACAGCGACGACATCATTACGCGGATATTGCATCGTTAGCTCGAGCAACTCCGCGTACGGATCCAGCAATACAATAGGATTCAAGAGCACATCGAGTGTTTTATCTCTTGCGACAAGCAGGGCGATGTGAATGAGCCCTCGTTCCACAATGTACGATACGGAGCTGAGTCCCAGGCGATAAGGACCCGATCCAAGAGTGTTCAAGACGCAACTGAACATTTGCAGAGGACCGCTGAACTCCTGACCCAGGCCAAACTTGTCCATGATCGTCGTGAGCAGTTCGGTGAGATTCGTGAAAGCCAAAGGGAGTTGGCTTATCAAGTCTTGGGTGAGTGCAGAAATGGTGAGTCTACCTGTTATCACAGATAGCACGACTTGGACAAGGGGAGGGAGGTTTCCCATGTAGGCAGTGGTCCACGCAACGATATCATGTTGAACCGCCAAAGCAAGCCCCTCCACCGATTCTGTCGTCAAATTCATGCTAAGGAGAAAGGTTCGTGATTCAGAGAAATCGAGGCCAGGTACGATGTTCTCCAGATACATAAAGAGGCCGCGTATGTTGTCTGAAAGCGTCGTTGCATATCCCATGTCCACAAAAAGCTGTAACAGGGCATCCGGCGTCAAGGACGCAGCGCTCATTCCAACCATGTCCCACCACAACATGACATCCTGCTGAACAACATGTGCAAACCCCTCCAACGATGGAAGCGTCAACGTCATGTTCTGAATGTAGGCCTGAGAGTCTGAAAAGTTGAGACCAGGAAGATACACTTCAAGCATCACGAATACGTTTTGCAGCTCATCGGCAACCATAAGATCCCATCCCGCACTCACAACGAACTGCAGCAACATATCTGTGCTGAGAAGGTCTTCAAGTTCCATGTTAGTTGCGTTCCACCATGCACCGACGTCGCGCTCGATTGCACCGACAACGTCAATGTTGTGAGCAAGAGTGCTGATCGTCTCTACCGTCATCACAGTAGCGTTACCATCGAGGAAATTTGCTTGCGAATTGGAGAAGTTAAGACCGGGGAGGAGGCGCTCTAGTCCAGAAAACAGATCAGGCAAGGTTGCTTGCAGAGCACTGTAAATATTTTCGCTGCCCGTTTGCAATGTAGACAACAGATTCTCAAGTGAAAGTGATTCTGTGATGTTAACTCCAGTGGCATTCCACCACGACGTAACATCTGCTTGAATCGTCCATGTGAGTTTTTCAAGTGATTCTGCCGCGAGAGTCATATTTTGTATGTAGTGCATTGAGTCCGAAAAGTTGAGACCGGGGACGGTGCTCTGAAGGATGGTCAACACGTGTTCAAGGTTGTTGGTCAAAAGGGCATCCCAACCAAAATGACTGGCCACCTGCAGCAATGCATCAATGGAAGCGTTATGAGCTCCAAGAAACCATGCTAGGCCAACATTGACTTCGGTGATGTTCGAGAACATGGCAAGAGAGTTGCTCAGCTCCACGAAAACCCCGCTGAAATTTCCGTCGACTGCATCTACGAAAATGTGTTCGATCATCGATACGATTTCCTGATTGACCGACCACCCGACTGTTTCGTTCAGAAGGCTCACCAGCATGCTGATGGCCTTATCACCGGTTGCCTCCATAAAAAACATGTTTGTGACGTTTTTCAACGCCGCACTGAGCTTACTGTTCACTGCATCCAGAATTGCTTCAGATGTCAGTGCGTTATTGATAGCGTTTTGAACCGCATCAGTGAGTTTGGGAGAAAGACTTGATGCAATCGAGCAGATACCACTGCTAAAGGTGAGTGCTGTGGAAATGCCGCCGAGAGAGATCGCAACCGACACGTCATTCCCATCCGTGTTGACGGTGACCATCACAGCGGCCCGCGGAATGGACACCGCGAGCAAACCACTGCATGAAATCGTGACGCCAAGAACTTGCTGGGAAATGTCAAATTTTGTAGGCTGAGTGGTGATGGCAACACCAGCCACGCCAAATTCCACTTCCGATGCGCTCACAATGTTCACCAAAAGCTCCGCATCGCCCAAGAAGAGAGTTTTCCAATGAACATCGTCAAATGCAACGTTGGTGAAGGAGCTTCCCGCTACCGGCGGTAGAATGGAGATATTCCACGTTTGCGTCACTGCAGCGGCTGGCAGCGCAAGCAAAGGTACGTGAAACTCTGCAGGAATCACGAGCAACGGAGTACCACCGTTGCTACTTATCTCGCTTGCCAATGAAGGCTCCAGCGAGGACGCAATCACGATAATCAGAGACCACGCGCAGAGAGTCACCACTGATGCAGTCATTGCCTTCTTTCGCCCTAAAAGCGTTGTTAGTCTCTTTCACGGGGTAAAAAGAAGATCAAATAACTTTTGGCGGTTTCACGAGCATGAGCAAACACATAAGCAACCAACCAAGCACACGGACCCAGCAAGCTCCGTAATTGTACAAAACAAAATGTGGATGGTACATACACTTTACTACAGTGACGGCTTATCGTCTGTGCACCGATGTTCGCTGCAATGTTCTTCGTTTCTCATGAAAGCTGAAACACAGATCGATACGCGGCCATTCTCTCGCGATGAAATTCAGGGGAGTGCTGAAGCGCTTGTGTGGGTGCAACTGTTGACGTTCTGTGGCTATTGTCTCTGCGACTTGATGACGCAGCCAGCGGGGTAGAGTGAGGTGAGGCGTCTTTGCTGTGAGGTGTTCCAAGGATGCGTCGTTCCGTAGACGACGAGGACGGCTTTCGAGAGTGTACAGAGTCGAGAGCTGACGACAGAGCCGACGGAGAAAGTCGTGGAACTCGTAAGCAAGCGGGGTAAGACGCGTTCGCCGAAAGTGGAGGAGGGCGAGGTGGGGACGCCAACTGCGCTGCTTGTGGAGGGGTGGAGGGAAGAAGCGGCATACTTCCTCTTGCAATGTTGGTAAAGACTTTTCCTTCGGTCTCCACATTCGGTGATCGAGAAACAGTCGCATCAGACGCGGCGGTCTCCGATTGCAAGTGCTTCGTGAGTGCCACCGACGCTATCGGCCTCTTTCTGGGTTCCGTTGCAACACGGGGTAACCGAGGACTTGATGCTGAAGACAATTTGATACTCTTAGTTGACAAATGTTGATGCACAGAGCCTGCCACAAATGGGGGAAGGGATGACGGGGCACCCGCTGCACTGGTCGCCGACTTCTGCGTGATGCGAAGCACGGGTTCTGTTACGGTCTTCTGCGAATCCTCCACATCCTCCCCTCCCCGTTGACAAGCAGACATCGTCACCTTTGCGTACCTTGGGCCCACATCGGAAAACGGAACAATAAGTCGCTCTCGTTTTTCCTGAGCTGCTCGCAACTGCATCACAATTCGCCGAAGATCTTCTTCATGGTCGTGATCGGAAAGCCATTTTTCCATATGCGCCATCCAAGTGGGCACAGGCGGCTCCCCATGACTTGTTACCACTGTGGCCTTGGGCCCTAGATGATCAATACGATCAAGAAGTTTTTCCGCGTCACTCGTCGAAGACATAGAAGATGATAATCCGTTGCCTCCGCCCGACCCTTGAGCTCGACGGACTGAGTGACCTCCTGCATACGCACCTCCACTATGCCATTGTGATGCAGCAAGCGTAGTTCGAGCTGTGTTGCCACCCCAATCAGGACCATCGGTCAGGTTGCCGCCGCGAGGCGTCGGCGTCATAGCGGCCGCGCGAGGTGATACTGCAGTGAGGTCCGGTCGATCAAATCGTCCTTTGCCGCTGGGATGGCGGCTAATCGTCATCTCATTGGTAGGCGATGCAGCCCCGGAGAAGGTTGAGCTGTGCTGCCTCGAGCCGACAAAATGCCCACGAGCGTTATCCACGCCATGAGCAGTCCTTGCCACCTGATCAAACGTTGCGTTGTTATTCATCGGTGACGTGGATCGTTGAACAAGACCACCGCCTGCTGAGGCGTCATCTACTACACCCAAGTAGTTGATCCGTGTGCCTGCATGTGTATGCTGCGTGACGAGGAGGCGATGAAGAACAACCAGCTGAACAAATTCGTCAAAGTCGATCATCAATGGCAAGATCGGCGCCGCTGTTGCCTTTGTGTGTGTTGCGGGCTGCACAAAAGGCGGCGTTGTCACTCGCATGAGTGCCGCAGGCAGAAGCTTCTGAGACGCCACGACAAACGCTGGAGACACAACACTACGAGGGGACGATTCTCCGCCATTTTGTGGCGATAAGCTGCTTACAGGTGATGAGAGAGGGTAAAACTGCCCTGCCCTCGTGGACGAGGTTTGGTGCTGCGCTCTGTCGTCATCTGGTCTGTCGCGTTGCAGCAGAAGCCCTGGTGCAGACGGAATCGAGGCTTCACCTCCAGCAGGAAGACTTTTGTAACCAACTGAGTCTTCTTGCGTCACGCCGAACGGGCATTCCTCTGCAGCGGGCGCCGCCACAAAACTCATCCCACTGTCGAGAGCGATGGTAGGGGAAAATTCGTCGCCCAACCCTGCTAAGCTATCTAGCCGTCCACGAGGGACGACACCAGAAACGTTGTGAGGCGTTGCGAGCTCAGCAGCAGCCGGGGGGAGCACAAGAGCGGACGCCAGCCCAGTATCCCTAACAGCGTGCCCTGCGTTGGCGGCAAGTAGTGACGCATCACGAAACATGAGCGACGCGTATGATCGTTCACCATCGGCACTCGAGCTGCGATGCAACGGGGATTGCGTTGAGATGGGTGAGGCCGCGCCAGAGCGCTTGTGGGGCGGGCTTCGTCCACGACCTTGATCAGACTTGTGATGATGGTGATGGGCGTTTCCAACTGTCCATTTCCTGACATTGCTTTCCGCCGACGTCAAGCGCTGAGCAGCATCCGAACTACCTCGAACAATACGTTTCCGCAGATACGTGATGTATGCCGCGGGCACCACCGACTGAGGGAGCTCGTCGTCACCTCCTAACTGTATCTCTTCTCCGAAGGAAACGACACCGCGGTGACCTCCTCCAGCAAGCAGTGCAGATGTGGGGGCTGCAATAATCGCCACGGTGGTTGGTGGCGGCGGTGCTGGACGACATGCGTCTGGAATCTCGAACAGACTGCAGTCTTCAAGTGCGTACTCCGGAAGCAACAGCGCCTGCCACCAGTCTTCGCCAAGGAAGTGGTCGTTCGCTGTGCGATGACAGCCTTTCAGTAGTTCACTGTACGCAAGCTCCCCACGATAGTCGGGGTCTTCCGCGCGGAGAGACAACACGAAGTATTCTAACAACCGTTGCCTTTCATCGCCCTCCATGAGGAACAACTGGCTAGCGGCGGCTGGAGTCACCATGTGACCTTTGAAGCCACTCAGCGACGTGGCAGTGGCTGTGTCACCTCTTTTCTCGTCGTTCTTCTTGTGATGTGTTGTGAGGGCAACTGTGCCTAATGAGCTGCTAAGAAGATCCTCCGGGACAATCTCTTCATCAGGAAGCGGCGTTGATGGTTCATCTGCGACTTCCGCAGCGAGGCTCAGCCACTGAGCAGCGCCTTTTGCAAGTGGCGCGCTGACGCCTTTGCAGATGTCAGGAACTGCCCGACGATCAGCGCCAAGGGGCTTGCTGCTAGTCGACACGTCACGGCTCTCCCCTCGTTTCAAGACTTCATGAAACCAAGAGTCTGACATGATCGACTTCGACGCTCCATCCTTCTCTTCTTCATCGTCAGCTTGGTGATAATGCCTCGGTGACACGGTCTTACTCACCACTGGAAACAACGAGTCCCCTCGCAGCTTAAAAGCACCCTCGTCTTCTCCTTCGTCGTCACTCTCACCAAACATGTCACGGTACTGGGCGGTTGGATCTCGTCGGTCATGGGATGATGTGGAGACGACAGCTGCACGAAGTGCTTCGAAATCTTCGTTATCTTCGGCTTGATGCTTCATAAACGTCATCTTTATCGAATCGACTAAGTGTTGCCATTGCGCGAAGTTCATTGGCGCAGTACGGTTCGTGTGCTCATTGTAGCCTGTTGACGACAGAAGCCGTAGGACAGTTTTCTCTGAGGGCATTGGTATGATTTGTAGCGATGCGAGCATGTTCACAACGCGGCGGTAGCAGCAGTGGTAGAACACAGGGGGAGATGAAAAGTACACTTGGGCGGCGTCGTAAAGTTCTGCTCGATTGAGGGCTTCCGGCCTGCGTAGTCGCAAATTGCGCATTGCCTCGTGATGATCGACGAGATGATGACGATCTTGCTCCGATTGTGTTGAGTCTGCTGCTGGCGTGGTGGATCCGTCGGGTACGTGGGTCGATGCTCCTGCATCATGAATACGCATAAGTTCCCTCTTCACTTCTGCAATCAAATCACTACGAGGACCATCAAGTCGTGTTGCGGGCACCACTGTTGTTGTTGTTGTTTTACTACGCCCTGATGTGGTGCCACTTTGAGGGCGGTGTGGAGCAAACATTCAGTGTACCAACTTTCTTCTAGTTTGTTGCTGTAATCACGAAAATGATGGAAGAAATCGATTCTTACAAACGAAACAACAGGCTAGACATCAGGGATTTCTTTGAAAAGCTGCTGTGTGAAAAAATCCTTGGGTGAACTGAACTAGTAATGTGAGGGTAAAAATAAAACCTTAATTGCCGGAAGGTGATGCAGATATTTTGGTAAGGCTGGGAAGCTGCCACAATCAAGCGGCAACTGTAGTTTTATTTTTTGTGTCGGCATGGGTAGCTACAAAACTGCTTGCGATTCAAGGGGGAGGGGAAACGATCACACACGAAAAAAAAAAGCCTTAGTTGCAGGAGTGGGACGATTGTGGGGATTGCAAAGAAGACTTGATATCTCACTCACTCTCACATGATTCCGGAATGGAAATGAAGATTTGAGATTGATTTCCACATTTTCAGAAAACGGAAAATCATTCAACAATTCGTTGGCCATTACATTTTCTCAATTGAGGTATTCAATAAAGATAAAAAAATACAACAACGGGACGGTTGCCGTCCTTTCTCTGAGCTTTTTACATCATCAGCAAGATGGTATCTAACTGCTGTAGGAACGTGCTGGAGAATCGCACTGCATTGCATGATCCGGAGCTTAGCTGCACCATGTAAAATGGAACATGCGCAACTGCCGCGCCTGACATCGAAGCGTACGGAATTTCTGGAATATTGTAGCTATCATGGGCGTAGGTGGTGTTCAGGAACATGCCCATATCTGGCCCAACCGTCTGTGACTTCACATACGGGTAGAATGGGTAGGGGGTGCCGCTGAAGAGGATCACACCAGTGTTGACCGGGAATCGGATAATGGCCTGCAAGAAGAAGTTGATATTGATGTTGTCAATCAGACACAAGAGAAACAGCAGGCAATGTCTCAACCAGGCGAGGAATTGTCGATGGCAAGAAGCGTTCGCGGTCGCGTTTGAGACGGAGATCAACGGGGAATTGATGGCAAGCCTCACAATAATGTTCACAATAGCGCAAGCGATGAGGATTGAGCCGAAGAACGGGCCTACCGCGGTGAATCCGGGGAACCAGAAAATCATAATCAACAGAAACACACCACCACCAACGGTGAGGTAGGCTTTGTGAAAACTGTTTCTGTCCGCGTACAAATGCTGCCATGTTGCTCTTGCACCACCGGCCACAGGAAACAGCCCAGATCTCTGGAGGTGTAAGTGCACCGTGAGGGCGCTGATTGGGTCAATGACACTGGAATAAATGGGCCCATTGCACAGCGACGTGCAGAACATCGCAAACCTCGTCCAGTGACTCATCGGATACTTGTCGAAGGTGGCGACGAGGCTGATGGCGCTGATGAGTCCCATGACTGTGGCAACAAGGGCTTTCAAGATCAGAAACTCCGACGGTTGAAACATGTCCACAATAAACTTGGAGACCTCGAATGTCATATTCTTGCCGGAATGGGACTCACGTGGCCAGAATGCTGTACCGCACATCGCGGTGGTGATCACACCCTCGCCTCGAGGGAGCAGCATCGCGGTGATGCTGTTCTGAGCTAATTCGTCGGTGCGCAACAGCGGGAACAGGGTGTTCATGCCTCGTCGAATCGCGTGCTGCATTGGGTCTTTCGACTTGGGATAGCCATAGACTTCCAACAGATGAGGAAGTGAGTGCTGGACGTGTTCTACGTTGGGAATCTGTATGGCGACTGGGTCAAGGGCCATAAGGGGCGGTGGGTGATGGGCGGCTGTGGTGGTGGTCGTGGACGCTGCCGCTGTTGCAGCTGAGGTCACCTCCATAGGAACACCATCCACTTCATCAGCAAGCTCGGGGAGTTGGTTCGCCGTGCCTTGAAAAGGACGTCTTTGTTGTGATACGGGCATGTCATGATTGGGTAGCTGAACTTGAGGTGTGCTGCGCCCCACGATGCCCATTGCATGGTGGACTGGCTGCGGGGTAGATTCGCGCACACCGATCATGTGAGGCAACATGGGGGGAGCAGGGCCTTTGGTGGGGGCTGGTGGTGGCGTCTGCGACGAGCTGTGCACGTCCAAGTGCGAGCGGAACCGAATGTACTTTGCTTGCGTGTCCACAAGCCAGACGCTGTCAGGGTCGCGCTCCTTGAAGACGTGGTGCCATTCTTCTACGTAGAAGTGTTGATCGTGCTCGATAATCCGCAGCACGCGGCCTCCGTGGCGATGGTCAACTTGCAACGTGCCACCGGTCGCCTTGAGGCGAATGGAATATTGGAAAATCTTTTCTTCTTTAAGCAGTGGGCTTGGGTGAAGAACACAAATGACTTGCATGGTGCGGCGGGTCGTGTCTACATCGCACACAAATACATCTGCCCCAATCCACAGGCATAACTTTGTGGCATCGGACGTGAAGGCGACGGCAGTCAGCGGGACATCATTGGCAGGTCCTTGACGACCATCAGTGCTGAAAAGATGCTCCGCAAGATCGATCTTGTTCATCACAACAGTTCCACCGCTTCGTCGCTGCCGTTCGTCATCATCGACAACGTTCTTACGGAAATGTCCAGAATTGACGGCCTGATTTGGTAGTTCTATTTGAAACAAGTGCAAGCGATAACTATGATCTCGTTTCTCCACCGCCACCGTGACGACAGTAGTGGCACGCGTCAACTGTGCGATTCCATTCTTTCTCATGGACTGCTGCCGCTCTAGAGCTACAGATCCCTCAGCGTTTAGCGTCACAGATTCCATGGCGTGAAATGGTCCACGCTTTCGATGGCCAAGCTGTCTGGACATGTCTAATGCTCGCACGTGGAGAGCATCTCTGTTGCTCGTGACAAGGGAGTAGGAAATGATAGAGCCGTCACGACTGAGGACAACAAGGATGGTACCTGGGGGATTGAGGTACACGCTTCTCGCAGGGAGGTAGCCGCTGAAGATGACGCGATCGTGGCTATCGTGCGGAGGCGGAAATTTTGAGCCGTCGATAAGAACTTCACGGATTTCTACTCGATCTACACCGTTGAACACGGCAACCACCACCGTCCCATCGGACCGACGAGAAGACATTGCTAACGGTACCGAGGCGTGGTCGTCGGATTGACTTAACATGGCACCAACGTTGTGCACATGAATCTCTTCGTTCTCACTCACACACGCAAGACGATTGCCGTCTGGGAAGAGAGTCATCTTTTTGTAGGCAATACCTGGTGATAGTTCACTCTTGTCATTGAAGCCTGGCCGCACATCGACGACTGTGAGAATGCCGTCATAGCCGCTCACTGCAATGTGCATATCGTCAATAAAACACACGCTTGCGACAGCATCCGCGTGATTGTGAAAATCTCGCTGTACATCGACACATCCGCGTCGAAACACTTCGACAGATCCGTTCAGCAAACCACATGCGACGGAGTTGCCGTCCGGAGAAACGGCCATGCAGCAAAAGCGGTTGAATTTGGACTTGAAGATGCGCTGAGGCGTCAAATAGCGATCGCCGTTTGAGCTCTCAAGGTTCTTCTCAGTGAACGATTCATCTAACACTTCGGTCGTGGGTACAGTGACGAGATAAATGCTGCCGTCGTCGTCGCGAACAGCCAAATTGCAAACCTCTGCCTCCCATGCGGGAGTTCCTCGTCCACCGCCGCCAGCAGGTTTCTCAGGGGGAGGGTAGGTCAGCGGAGAGCCATCAGATGCTGAAAAGCTGTTCCCGAACAGACTTTTGAGGGTCGCATATGGTGCTGCCACAACTTCACGGACACGCAACACTTCAGTAGTTGGAAACGACACGTGATGAAACGCCACGCCGCTTTCCTCGGGCGATCCAGCAGCAGCAGCATTCTCATTTGTTGTCGTTGCTTTTCTGTCGATTCCCATTCCATTCGTGATCAGAATTCTATCTTCATCGTCCCAGCCTGCGGAAAGCTGTCGTTGGGTGAGGACGCAGACTGCTCCCATCATTGTGAACCTCGCGATGTCAGTGGGTAACTTTCGAGGATACTGCCGCGCTTGCTTGGGGGAGTTTGTGGCATCGCCGTCGACCGCCTCACTACCGTGATGCCCTCCAAACAGTTGTTGATCTTCGTCGCGACTTGAAGTATTGAGCGGAGTGATCACCAGGTGCTTGCTGCGGTAAATATCAGCATCTAACTCCTCATCATCATCGTCCTCGAAGACTGTTTGCTCAAACAGACCGCCCGCGTTTGATGTGTCAATAACTAAGTTGTTGTTGTTGCCATTGGTGACTCCCATTTCTTCGTCCTGCTTGTCGTTGTTGTTGTGCTTCACAACGCTGATGGTCCACTGCTTAAGTCGGCCATCAGAGATGCACACTACCAATCCTAACGTTGGAAAGGGCTGGGGGCCAAATGTGATACCATACAAGTTGGGGTGCTCAGGGCCAAGCTCACACGACTGCAGGAGCGTGCCATCGTCAGCTAAGAACAACGACCAGCCTTGACGGCCTTTGTGAATGCCTGCTAGCCACCGTCCGTTGGCAGAAATCGCCACGTCGACCATTTTCTTGATTTGTAACGTGTCAGGTAGCGCAAAGTGGACGGTGGGGCGCGCTTGCTCCTTGAATTGCTCTACGTCATACACGCCCACGTGGCGCATCCCGTCATCATGCAACGCCGTCACTGCGTAGTACGTCCCACACGGGGAGCTTGAGATGGCTGCGACACCTAACATGGATCGTACGGTACGGTCAAATGCATATTCACAAGTTTGGGGATTTGAGATGGTGCTGCGGCGTATTTTACTCTGACTCATGTTCATACGAGGCATCGTTTGATCGAGATCGTCGTCTTGCAGCTCCGGCGGTAAGTCTGCGCTCATCACCATCACTGGGGAGCTAGCGTCGTACGTAAGGAATGCGTTTGTTTGATTGTAAGTGACGGGGTGGCGGTGCGATCCACGCGCACTGCCATTAGCGCTGCCATCTTCATCATCGTGCGCGACGTCGCCGTGATCATCATCGGAAATATATGCGGCTTCATGATCTTTTTGCACTGACGATCTCGGAGAACGCTTTGCATCAACATCGCCGTCGCTCGGGGCTGAAGTGCTGTTTGGGATGCAAGTGCAAAAGGTTGCGGCCAAGATAGAGAAGCAAGACGTCACAGCGGCCGCAATCGACTTCGACATGTGCTTCATTTTCTTTGCACAGTCGGAATGACGAATGCGCCGAATGATGTGTTGCCTGAAGCAGCTCCATATTGGTGTCCGCTTAAAGGCATTGAACAGAATGTTACCGAGGATACCAAGCGACGCGCTGAGGAGCATGGTGGAGATGCCGGGCGGGATGATATCCCCCACCATGCGTGGGCAGCACTCTGCGTACAGTTCCAACCCCTCGGTGGACAAGACGCTAGCCGCGTCGCCCGCAATGTTAGGGACGAGGCCAAGGCCGCTGCTACAATTCATTCGTGTGTGGGGAGGCACTTCTACGCAACACTTTCCGGCAGCCACAGCACCGTGGTAGTTGACAAGTTCGGAGTATCCATTCTGACACGATTCCCAAAAGAACAACGTGTATGGCTCAGCATAGGTTGCACCTGCTGGATACAGTTGCGCCACTCCTTCTGTTGTGCACCCTGTCCCTGCAACACCTCCCGCCAAAGGCGCTTGACGGAAGATGGCCCACCAGAATGTCGTGAATGTGAACACGTACGCCAGTAGTCGAACTTTGGAAAGGGCCATGGTACGATACTCTCGGCGACGATCTACCGTGTTGATCAGCAGCATCCCTACCAATAAAATGTTAAACGCCATGACGCGGTAGATGCCGTCGAAATTATCGGAAGGCGAAAGTTCGGCCCCAGTGATCATGAGGGCACCCAGCCCAGCAATAAGAAATGCAAAGTACCATGTCTTGCGGTGGATGCTAGGTAATTGAAGTCGACGACGTCTTGCCATCGTTTTTTTGTTTTTTATTTTCTAATTTCTAAACTTTTCGTTGTATATTTGCTTCTACAGTTTCGCTAACGCTACAGACGTCCGAGATACGTTTTCTTGATTTATGTTTCTCACCTTTGCGTGAGATTAGGGCAAACGTAAGCAAGCACGATCAGAGAACACTTAAAATTTGTTGTGAAAAAACGTTCAGCACTTCATTCCGGGGAGAAAAAAAGAAATCGTTCAAGATGTTGATCGCATTGCTATGTGGAGTGGAGTGGGTCTGTGCGCTGCTTTCTCGGTCCTTGCTTGGATGTGGATACTGAAATGTAAACTACCTTGTGTGATGTGATGTGATGTGATGTGCCTCATGTTCATGTCTGTTCACAATTTTCTTTTCCTTTTTATTTCTTCATTTTCTTGTTTTGTGATCTGGTTGTCGCCATTGTGCGTCTATCGGTTCGTCAATCATCAACCCTGACGCGTTGCGCCTTTGATGTGTGCATTGAAAAGTTCCCACCTCAGGCTTAGGAAGTGGTTTACAAATGGTACTCTCTATTTTCATCCGCCGCACTTTTCAATGCTGCACCTCATTCTCCTTTTCTTTTGGTGTTGTTGTTACTTTAATATTCCTTTGATGAAGCACATGCTCATCACTTGGCCTTTGTTTGGGAATCAGTCGATTGGGCGTCCGCTTTGCTGTTGTGCTTTCGGCCTTTGGATTCTTGTGATTCAGTAGCAGCAGGAGTTGCGCTCTTCGCCGGTGCTGCGGGTGCAACCGGTGGTACAGGTACGGACGGAGCTTGCTTCGTTGCAGCTGGAGGTGAAGGTGGGGTCGCCGGTGCTGCAGGCTTTGGGGTTGAAGTAGGTGTGTTTTGCTTTGTCTCTGGTGCAGGCACCTGAGCTGCCGAAGGCGCCGCATGTGTTGCCGCAGGAGCTGCCTGAGCAGCGTCGGCTGCTTGCTTGTCAAGAGCTGCTTGACGACGCGCGCGACGTGCTTCCACTGCGGCTGCTTTGCGCTCTCGCAATAATTTCCTCAGGAGCTTGAGATCAACACTTCTGGGCATCGGTGGGTGTGCCACAATCAGGTTACGGCACGTACTGGTGCCACATCGGCATGGGAACGTCGGCATCGCTACGTCACGGATGGTGCTGTAGTCAATCGATAGCTCCTCACCTGCATTGATCTGACGACGGGCAGCGCATGTCATTGTGTTCCCATGGATGAATGTCATGTTGGGTTCGCACGAGTGGCGAAGTGCGACGACGGTCTGAATGGCGTCTGCGCGACGCACCACGCAGCCAATATTGCTTCCAACGTCTGCGTCGCCTACCTTGTAGAGTGCCTTGGCCACAACTGGAATAGGATGCACAGCGTCCCCAAAGAGTGCCCGGCCTGCTTCGACGGTTTCGCTTGCCCTGGCGGTAAAATGTCCCTGCGAGTCGTGAGAGACGACATACCAAGGCTCACGGAGCTTCTGCTGCTCAAGGGCATATCGGCACGCTGTTTCCACAAACGTTTCGTGGTTCCAAGTAGCATCTTTGACCACCATCTGATCGGCGAAATCACCCTCGCCTGCAATTTTTGGGTACCACATCCCGCAATTCGGGTTAATCTCCAAAAAGTAGACATGACCCTTCTCGTCGATTCGGAAATCAGCTCGGCCGTACCCAACACCGTTGAGGACATGAACAAAGCTGTTTCTTGCCATCTCTACCGTCTCTGCGTAGGCAGGGTGATCGTCTTCCATCCATGAGATGGTGAACCCCTTCCAATCTCCGCACCATTTGCTTTCAAAGTGAACAAATTCATCCGCTGATTTCAACCAGTCGAAAAACATCGGGCGGAAGACTTTCGTGCTGTGCGGGCTCTCTGGGTCGCGACAGACCAATACAGTGCCTTCCTTTCCGCGAATAAACTCTTCGACGAGTGCGTGGTCGTACTCTTTGATAAACGTCTCAAGCTTCGTGCGAAGCTGGTCAACGTCATCGCAGCGGTTGTCCTTGTGGATGCCAATAGAGGCACATCCCGACACGTGCTTCACAATCACTGGGAACTTAAGGTGCCGACATTTCTTTTCAAGCGCCTTGGTGCTTGTCAACAACACAAAATTTGGTGTGCGGACACCTGCATTCCCAACGAGAACTTTCATGTCGATCTTGTTGGGTTCAAAACTACGCCAATCTGCACCGGTAAACGCGGCGTTACGCTCCTCCAACGCAGCGACAACTTCAACTCCCGCACGCTTTTCATCACGACCACCGTCGCAAAGGTTGAAGAACACATCGTACTTCTCAGAATTGACAAGCTCACGAAGCTCACGGAAGCCATCCGCCTTGGTGATCTCCTTCCCAGCAAACGTGTACTTGTCACTGGTCATCCAGTTGTGCGGCCCGCAATCAAAATTGTCAAATTGTGCCGTGGGAGAGTCCGTACCTGCGTAGCTTGAAGTCAACACACAGACGCGCAGGGGGTTCTTCTTGGTCCCCAGACGACGCATGCCGTTCGTCGCTACTTTCCCACGCTCCGCAACGCGGGTTGCAGCTGAGTTGATTGTCTGCGCAATCAAGGAGGCGCTTTTCTTGATTCCTGAGGACATATCAAGTGATTATTTTTGTTTCCTTTCAAACAACATGCGCAAAGTGAAAACATGTAAATCAGTAAGAAATCGACTGCGCAAATCCTTTAATCGCACGGAAACACAAATTCGAAGTTAATCTCACAATTCACATCCGCAGAAAGTCTTTCTCGGTGACGTAAGGGCCTTCATCTCCTCCAATGCTGTTGACGGCAAACGTTGTCAAACCAACAGACGCGCAGCCAATCAATTCACTATCCGAAGAGGCGGAATTGAGAAGCCTCACGGATCCGCTCGAACCACCGAAAAGGAAGGACGTGAGACAACGTGATGCACGACACGACGTGACGGAGATATCTTGACAACGTAGCGCTTCATGGCTGGTCATACTCTCACCTCCATCAGTAGAAGGCAGCGTCGACTTTTCCGGTTCGACTCCGCCGACGAATACGCTGGACGAGGAGAAGCCAAGATCAAAACCACGTACGTCGACATGAAGCAATCGTACGTTTCTAGCGTCCATCATCATCACCCCAGATGAGCCTTGTTGATCGGACGGCGATGTTCCAAGTAGTGGTGTACGTCGCTGTATCGCAAGGTAAGAGATGTCGGAAAAAAAAAAAAATCCTTTAATCGCACGGAAACACAAATTCGAAGTTAATAATGCACACTCTTCTCACAATTCACATCCGCAGAAAGTCTTTCTCGGTGACGTAAGGGCCTTCATC
>CYKH01001996.1:14950-41854 GCA_001460835.1 Bodo saltans | reverse complement strand
GTTCTCTCCATCATCACGCGAAATACAACATCAATCTCCGCTATGGCTAAGTCAACATCGTGATCAGTGCAAGAAAGGTCCTTCAAATGCTCATCAATTATTGCGAGCACAATGCCCTCGCTGCAGACGTTCATGCAGTACAAGTGACCAACAAAAATGTTGACGTTTCGAACCCCGTTCCAGTCACGGCGCCTGTAGCGTTGCCTCCAACCCACAACCAGACGCTTCAACATCAAAAGACCAACGCGCGGAATTTTCCTGTTGACAATCGCAACAAGCGCGGCAAAAACTTGGGTCACCTCAGGGTTGAATTGCTGGGTTCTCAGAAGCGCATCGCAAAAAAGCCCGCGTCCGCGTACAACGTTTTCACGGAAAACCTCCACTGCCACGTTTTGTACGTTATCAAAGCTAACCCTATTCGCAAGTCCAGTAAACGTCCTCTTCAATGCGGAAAATGTTTCGCGTTGGAATGATGATGCATCTTTGCGTGAGCCACCGCTTGCCACTCGTCTTTGAGGAGGTACATAGCGCCCGGACATGTCTTGGTCGTCTTGGGAGAAGCAAACAGCATGCACAAAGAAAAAAAAATGAGTGACAATAGCACTGTTGATCACAAGCTTCAGCATCGTCGTTACAACTTTCTTAATGCAGTGTGGATGTCTTTTTCACAAAATAGTTCTTTCAACATTTTCTGATTTGCTTTGCATTTATTTTTTGTTTCAGCTTACAGAAAACCTCTACACGAACTCATCACCATCTGATCGTATTTGTGTTGGGTCTATATTTTTTGTTCTTGAAGTCCCCATTGCCATTGCCATGTGCATTGGGGGAACTGTACTGTATTGTGTGTTTGGGCCAAACGGTTGACCCTCGGTTGTCGCTGCGCTCAGGTTCCATTCTATTTTCACCAACCAACCAACGAACCAACATTTGTCATCATCATCGCCGCAGTGCACCATGGAGCTTTTGAAATTGTACGGATTGATGCGACAAGTCATTTTCCCGCGCGGATCGTTCTGCATCCAAACGTTGCCCAAGGAGCGCCTCTGCATTCAGTGTGTGCTGTTTGAACTGATGAAATTGTGCCGTCACGTTCGTCACCATGTCCTCCACCTCGGACTTGCTGACCATCCTCCTCTCTAAATCCTGCAGCCAGTCTTTCATCTCCGAGAATGCGCCCTCAAGGCTGCCCTCCATTCTTTGTGCGTCGATTGCGATGCTGTGGTGATGCAGTGTTTCGCGAATCCCCTGCACCTCCTGCTGGACGGTCGCGAGGGTGGCGGCGGAGACTCCGTTTTCGTCTTGGCCTTTGGTGAGCTCTGCCAGGGCTTGGTGCACGCTCTCCACCAACTTCTTGTGTCGCTTGTCAAGGTCAGACTCTTGCTTCTTTAGCAAATCTTGCAAGCTGTGGCTCAACTTTGCTTCTGCTGCTCTGGAAAGCTCCTTGAACGTTTCCGTGCTTTGAGCAATGTGAGTGGCGGCGTCGTCGCTACGGCGGGTAAGAATCGTGAGCTCGCGTTGCGCGCCGCTCACCAACCCCTCGAGAGCATGCACTCGTTGCGTCGTGCGGTCTAGCGCGGTCAGCGTCTCTTGCACAGACCCTCCCAACTTTCCCTCCACCGCATCGTGCGTCGATTTCAATTCTTGTTTCACCGTCGCAATCTCTGTCGTCTGCTCTTGAACGCGACGCGCCATGCGCTGCAGAACGGTTGACATTTCAGTGCGGTGTTTCGTGGCGTGGTCGACAAGCTCCTCAACATCACCCCTTGCCTCATTGAGGGCGGGCACCCACTCCCCGTGAAGCTTCTCAGACAGATCCGTGGTGGACTTCAAGCAAGATTCATACTTTACTGTCAAATCTGTTTCTAGATAATGCAGTTTCGAGAGAACTTGCGTGTTGACCGTTTGTCGGATGGCGGCGTGCTCTTCCTTGAGCACCTTCTGCGCCTCCTCCATTCGAACCATTCGCTCGTGAAATGATTCCACGCGATCTGTGAGCTGCCGCACCAACGCTGCGTTTTGATGGGTGCTGCCAATCAACTCATCTTTGAAATTCTCTAACACTCGCCGAATTTGATGTTCCAATTTGTCAAACTGCACTGAGTTGGCCTCTAGCAGTTGACTTCGGTACGAGAGCAACTCTTTGGAGACGCGTGCGTGGATGGTGTCGTCTAGGGTGGATTGCGCGTTTGAGAGGTGCTGCGTGGTGGTGAGCAGGGCGGTGACATTTTGATACACCTGTCCGACAGTATGGCAGTGGTGATCGCGGTCTGAGAGTAATTTCGCGACGGTGCGGTTGAGCGTGTCGTTGGATTGCGAGAGGACATCGACTCGGTCTTCAATAGACTCGATTGTTTCGAGCCAACTGTTTGGCGACTGCATTTGTTGCGATGAAGTTCTATTTTGTCCCTCTTCTCTGCGTTCTCAGTTCTCACAGCACCTGAAATTTGTTTCAGGGAAAAACAAACACACGAGGAAATAAAAGTCGCATAAACGAAAATACGAAATACTGGAATATCAAGATCTTGCTTTTGTTTGGGGTACGCATCACACACACACACACTCTCTCTCCTCGCTCACGCATAAAAAAGCGCTTGTCGCTTCTGCTCAAACACTACTATGGTCCTTCGGTCATTCGTCTCCCTTCTAATACACAAAACAAAGGGAGACAGAAGGGGGAAAGGGGAAAAAAATAGAAAAAGAAACCCAAACAAACGATGCTCATAAGTGAATGGGCACCTTTGATGAAAAGAAACAACAAAAATGTCCCACAACAAAAAAAAAACTCAAATAAACAGGCGGAAGTTCTCCAACAACCGTAGGATGGGGGGAAAGGGAAAAAGCGAAACACGCTCCCACCGCATCACAATGACGACAAACAAAAAAATGGGGGAGAGGGGGAAAAGAGTTTCGGCACGCCCTCTCCCCGCTTGCAACCGGGCAAACATAACTCACCCTCGCTTGTTGCCCACCACTTTTTTTGAAACACAGCCTTTTTTTACCAGCGGAAATCGTGGAAGATGTTCTTCACATTCAAGTACGTACCGTGCCACTCAGAATCAGCCGAATCGGTGTTGTGCACAGACCAATTCTTGATATTAGGCATGGGCGGAGCCGTGGAGTGATTCTTATCCTCAGGTCTATTGGCAGGAGACCAACCCTGGGTGATACGGGTGACTAAATGATGGAAAGGCTCTCGTCCCTCGACCAAGTCCTTCATCTTCTCCTTGATCGCTGGAGTCAGCTCACCATCGTACTGGACAGAGAGGTTATTCAGCTTGCCCATGGCGTCCGCGTGGTAGACAATTTGATCGCCGTAACGGCTCATGAACGCGTATGCTTCGAGGGTATTCTCCTTGTGGAGAAGAGATGCAAAGTATGGCCTCTTATACTCGAACTTAGAGACTTTTCCTAATTTCTTCGCTGGGGCACCACCCCAAATTTCACCATCTCCGATCTTGGTGTCCTGAAGAACGACGCTACCGGGGAGGATATGCACCATCGTGCCGGTGATAGCGCCCTTCATCACCTTTGTGTTGTGACCGATACGGTTGAATGGGCCGATGGAGCAGCTATCGAGAAAGCAGTTCGGCTCGATGATAGTGTTCTGGTGCACACGGCACACGCCATCCATACCGTCCCATTGTTGGTACGGGTTGATGTTCTCGTCGCGCTTGTACGCCAGCAAATCAGACGGAGCATCACTCGTGATGCAAGTGTTTTCTAAAATTTGGCAACCCTCAGCAATGTACACGTGACCGCTGTCGCCCTTGATTGTGACGCCCTCCATCACAACCGAACCGAGACCCACAACAACGTTTCCGACAATTGACGCAGTTTGCCCAAGGTACTCCACGGAGGCCTCCAGATGGGCATGATGCTTGTTGGGAATCTTCTGCAAGCTATTCAGTTGGCCGCCGATGCGATGGCAAGAGAAGGGCTCGAGGTAATTGTCGTACAGGATCTGAAGAAGTCGCGACCCTCCCAGGATCTCACCGTACTTACCGGTGGAGAGCTGCAAGAGGGAACCGTCGAAGTGGCTCAACGTACCGAACTGCACAACACCGACGGGGTGTCTGGGGTCCTCAGGATCGTGCACAACACCGACGCGATCGTTGAGATTGGCACCAGTGCTACCGCCAGCCATCGTCAAAATCTCCGCGGGCATTTGTTTTACGTAGGCGACCCAGCCAGGGCCTAGGTAACCAGCCTGCATGTAACCCCAGTTCACGTCAGGGTGGACTTTGCCGATACCGCCCTCGGCAAGGTACGCTCTCACTAAAGTTCGTCGAAGCATTTTGCTCTTTTTCCACTCGCTTTTTATTTTGATAGGGAAAAACAAAAACAACAAAAACGATATTGCTCAATTCGATTGTCAATCGTGAGTCTTTTTATGTTTCTGAATAAAAGCGCGCGCGTTGGTAAATTTGTTGTATTGGTGTGTTTGTTGTTGATGTTTGTTGTAGAGCGTCCACACGCAAAATCAATTTTAGTGTTTGGCGCAAACAAAAAGCAATAAAAAACTGTGTTGTTCTGTGGCTTGACGCACAACCGAGTGTGTTGGATGTGTGGGAGCTATCGATGATAAGCAGCAATCGAAATCCTTTCTCAATAAATTGAAGTTATGTCTTCGTGAATGTGATAAAACGTGCGGTCCCGAGAAAAAAAAATTGAAAAACGCATGAAAGGAGAGAGCGGCGCTAAAAAAGGTGTTCAGAGTTTGTCACCGCAGTCGCTAGCACGAACCCCTCCCATCTTCGCAACAGGTCGCCCATGTCACCATATGCGTTTTTGTATGTTCCAGTGAATCGCGACACAATTGGTCCCCCAAACCAACGGTGCTCCACCGACGTAATTCTCTTGCGCCGCTGCAGAGTGGCGCCGGACGATTCGAGAACTCCTACTGCCGTCGTGATGTTGTTGTTCTCTTTAGAAGAAGTAGACGACGACGCCGCGAGAGCAGATCTCCACCCCCCGTGATCCTCGAGTGCCAGCGTCGCAGCGGAGGTAAAGGTGTACTGGATCGGAAGCCAACGAACCTTGGCTTCCGTCTGAGTACGAATATGGAGGGCAGGCCCTTTGTCTGTTTCTTCTCTCCTGATTGCTGTCACCACAGGATCAGTCCTCTCGAAAAAGTACGACATAAATGCAAACCCGTCGGCTATTTCACTTCGTCCATCGAAAAAGATCAACTGGTCGTTGAGGGTGCACTGCGTAGAAAAGAGTCTGAGGTTTCCAGTGGGATCGGCGACAAATCGCATCAAATCCAGCCACGCATTAACACATTCAGCTTCATCGGGCGACAGTGTGCGGGTGCGGGAAAACAGACCACCGCTACGCATGGCGACATGGTGTGAGCCTCGCCACCGTTGCTCGAACGCTGCATCACGGGCCAATGCTGCGTGGGCGATGAGGATCCCCTGTGCGAGGAGATGGGCACAGACGACACGTGTGCCGATCTTGTACAGCCGACGGAATACCACCATTTGTTTTTGTTTTTTTTCTGTCTGACTGTATGTTGTTGTTGTTGTTGTTGTTTTTTTGAGGGACGCTGCTCTCGTTAAGAAATGTATTTCTTACTCTTTTTGTTTGTTTTTCCTCGATCCCTCTCCCAATTTATTTTATACCCTTCGCTTGTTGGCAAAAATCAGTGGAGACAAATGAATCGCCAAAATCAGGACAAATGTCAAGCCAAAGTAAAAGAAACAACCATCGGGAGGGGAAAACAGATAGGGTTAATCGCAAAAACTTTTTAAAACTTCTCCTCTCTTTCCACTCTGAAGTGTGTTGTTGTTGTTTGTTTGTTTGTTTGTTTGTTTGTTGTTTTCTGGGGGTTTACACTGGTGGCGCTGTGCGACAAAACAACACACTCAGGACACTTGCTCATGGCGCTTTCTGTCTCGTTCCGCGGTGTTACATTTCATTTCCGTCTCGTTACCGTTTCTCTTTCAGCCATTCTTTTTTGTTACTTCCTTCGACCTGCACGTGCCTTCCTTCGGTCATTGATGTTAAACCTCTTGTACGCACTGTACTCCTTAGCGGCATCGATATCGTGCTTCTTGCGAACGCTCATAGTTCCGAACACTGCCAGTTCATCATCGTCTTCGAGCACTGCCTGCAGCTTGCCGGCGTTAGCGCCGGACTTGCCAGCTCCCGCTCTCGCACGCAAGACGCTTGCAAGTTGATCCTCTCTCAACACCAAATTTCGGTTGGTCCCCTTCCGACCACCACGAGGCTTGGGGAGGCCATAAATTGTACCACGAGTGCTAATACGTCTAGAGAAGTTGATGAACAGCTCCTTCTCACCGTTATCGTGGACGACGTAATTCACTCGCCGGAGGGTGTCGCCACTTCCGCAATCCGGACAGAACTGCTTCGTCGTATCCGTCACCACACGGTAGCAGGCGTGGCAACGCAGCAGCCACAAGCGCAGCTCGCGGATACGCATGCCACGGGGGCCAACAATGGGGACGCCAAGATGCATCAGTGTGTTTTGCATGGCGAAGTCACTCGTCACACACGCAACGCCGCCAGTGAAGTCTGTTGCGCCGTTGGTGATTTCTGCGTCACGTTGCACTTTTTCAATGTTCTGAGGAGTGATCCAATCTCCCTCTCCATCATCGCTCCAATTGCCATCGCCCTCTGCAACGACGGCGCCGGCACCTTGAACAGCAGCACCAACAGTAGTAGCGTCGGTTCCCTCCTCTGCGATTTCCTCTTCTTCTTCAACCTCTTCATCGACTTCAATGGTGTCCTCAATGGTTGTGAACTTCTGTGCGGAGGGGTTGAGGGTAGGGTCACGCGGCTCAATACGCGCGCCTAGGCACTCCTTGCTGATGCAGCAGTCCAACGCCAACGCGCAGAGTCGAATATCTGTTCGTGACATTGTTCCATCGTCACCAGTTTTTGCGGCCATATCCATCACGTCCTTGATGGACTCCTTTGAAGGCTCCAGAATGTGAAGCTTCAGAGGAAGGCGGTCAAGTACGTTGCGAGCTGCGCGGTCTCGAATTTCATTCACGACTTGACTGATGGTCACCAGGCAATCCGCCACGTTGATCAAGTTGTCCATACCCTTGATGAACGCATTGGCATCGAGCACTAAGAGGCCTTTTTGGAAATCAGGCAAGTCGGCGATGGATCTGCGGTGGGCGTTTTCAATGTCTAACGCTGCGAGGGAGTTGGCAACGTCGCCCTCCTCCACATCCGCCACGACGATCTGCTTCGCTTCTGTCAGCGGAGGCTGTTCGACCTCCTGAGCCTTCTTTGCGATGGAGGCCCACGACATGCTGGGGTTTCTTCGTGTTTTGCTTCTTGTGATGCAAAAAAAAAAGGAGACATGTATTCGTGATCAACAAAGAAATATTCGATGGACGTTAATGAAGAAATTTGGTAAGAAGGAAAAACAAAATGGAAGGGCAAATCAAAACGGCAAACAAGGCGCAAACAAAACGTCGATTGTTGACATTGTTGACATTCCCGCAATTTACCTGGCATCGGTATCGCCCATCATACTGCTGATCGGCACGTCCTCCTGGTCCCCGCGGTCAAACTCCCGAAGGGTAAACAACAACAGGTTGGTTTTCATTTTCTTCTCAAACGCGAAGAACGCAACGAGCTCTTCCACAGACAGCAGGCGTTGCTTAGATGTCAGCAATGCGGAGGGAAGCTGGAACGGACCAGCTTTTAGCAACGAGATAAACGCACCGTTCTTGCGGAGACGCTGAACGAGTCGGAAAGGCAGCAGCGGTGTTTCCACCACCAGCCTGTGGCTCTGCGAGAGTGGCGCGAACACTCCCACAGATCCGTTGTTGTGGTGGTGCCGTCTGGTTCTCTCTTGGAAGAGCCTTGGTGCCAGCGCAACCAGCGAAGTCCCTCCTCCACTTCTGATGTTAGGCCCCTTTGCACTTGTCATCGTTGGCAACTCTTCTAGACTCACACGACAGGGAAGGGTCACGTCCTTCGACACAGTCACTGACTCCGCCACCCCTCGGAGTGCATGTGTAATATCCTCAAGCGCTGCGGTGTACGCCTCAACGGGAGCGCCTTCACGAAATCGAATATCGTAGGTTCCGATGTTGCCGAGATACTCATTGTTCCAGAATCTGACTGTGGACACGTCGTTGGTGACCAGACCGAGACCATCGACGCACCGTGACAGCACACCAGCGGGTCGTAGAATGTTGACGGCGGTTCGGCTGATATCATCGTGAAATCCCAACGAAGACTTGGCAGCTACTTTTCCGTGTGCATCGCACGGAGGATGACACGGGAGGCGATCGAGTCGGTGGGCAAAACTTCTGGGGTCGCTCAGGTCACTACTGAGGGTGATACTAGGATCCAGCAGCATCAACGCGTAGCTTCGATGCAATGCCCGCTGCAGTGCCGGAACTTCAATGAAGTCCAGCGATGGTGATGACGATGCCACCTCCCCTCCTCCGCCTACTTGCTTACCCCCCGCCGCCGCCGCCCCACTACTGCGTTGAGGGCTTGACGGTACTTTAAGGACAATGTTCATCGTGCGGAACGCATCCCATTCAAGTTGATATTCCAAGTCCAACTCCTTCTCCACCGCCACTCCGTTCACTAGCAACCTCCGGTGCTGCACTAACTTTTTGGTTTCCTCAAATGACACACCACAGCGGTGAAAGAGCCAGTGGTACATGCTGGGGGCATGTGCGGCCGTGATTCGTTTGCTGCTTGAAAATCCGCGATTATTCCGTTGGACAGCTGCCTGGCTGATCTGACCCTCAGGGTCGCCTCGATGCAGTTGTTGAAGATGGAACACGCGCCCTCTGCTGTTGTTGTTCACTGTGCGCGAGAGGAACGTGCTGTTTCGATTCTTTCTGTGAATGTCTCGAGGTGGTGCAGCGACGGGGTGAAGCTTGGACGCGTTGAGGGTTTCGATCATGTTGTGCACGACAGAGCGCGACGAATGCGCTGCTCGAGACATATGTTGTGTATACGGCGTGTGACACTTGTTCTTGACAATGTAACAAAGGGGGGGAAAATATAGTGAAAATGCAAAGTGAGAATGGCAGGGCATAACAACAGCATAAAAAGCAGGAAAAATGTGAATTATGCACACACAAAAAGAGCTGTGTGTGTGTGTTCTTAAACGGTGCTTTTTTGAAACAAATGACAACTTGCTTGCGTTGGCTTCCCACCTCGCTCTTACTTCGCCTGCTCCTCCCCATCTTCCTCGCGGGAACGTTTTTCGCGAATTTCAGCCGCTCGTCGCTCTTGGCGCTTCTTATTATTCTCTGCAGCAACGAACGTGTGGGCACGTCGTGGCAGTTGAGCTCCCTCACCCATGACACGGAGGGTGGCCACGAGCACCTCAGCAACTCTGGCCTTCAGAGCGGCAGAAATTTCGGCGCCAGAGGCGCTCACTGCCAGTGAGGACAGCACGTCTGCACTGCGGATACGGAGTGGAGGCGAGGACGACGTGCCCGTAGGTTGTTCATCTTCATCATCACTTTCATCGTCGCTCACATTGACCTTCTTGTTCGATTTCTTGGAGGCCGCAACAACGATAAGGCTATCCAGGAGTTCCGTGAGGGTTGACTCCGTAGTCGCCGCTTTGATGTTCATGACAGTTTCCAATTGCTCTGCTTGTTGCAGAATGTGGTCGTTGGTTTGCTCAGACAAATCGCCAACAAGGTTGTCCAAGTGTTCCTCCAGAAGTCCGTTGGTCTTCGCCCACTCGGCCAAGTGTCTTAGCTTCGACACGGGAAGGGGAGTGACAGGTGTCGACGTCGTGCTGTCAATGCCTGCGGTGCGTGTACGAAGGACATCGATGGTGTGCTTTGCGATTTCGAGAACAGTCGTGCATGCAGTTTTAGCTTCCTCGATATCCTCGGCCGTGGCTGGCGTCGCCGCAGTGGAAGAAACCTTCTCCTCTACCTCAGCCGCGGCGGCCGACTCCTCGTCATCAGCTGCAGCAGTAGTTGCAGGTGTCGCCGATGTGCCTTGGTATGAATGGAGAATGCGCTCAAGCACGCGACGCGTCTTCGAAATCATTCTGCCCAGTGCAATGCTCAACTGAGTCGTCCTCTGCTGCTGCGACCCTGTGAACGACTCGTCGTCAACAGCCAGTCGGACGAGCTTAGCTGCCTTTGAAAGAGCTTTGGGGGTTGCAGAAAGTTCAATCCTCCGCAGAAGATACCCCTGCGCATCGATAGCAGTAATCTTTGAGAGCATCTCTTTGGGCTGAAGGAGCAGCTGAGACGCGTCGCCGTCGAGGAGCTTGATCAGCACCTTCTCAGCTTTTCCTGACTCCTCGGAGTCCTGCAGCCACGTTGCTTTCTTGACGCCGTGTTCTTCGCAACGAATGGCCCACTCGTGGGCAGGAGGAAGCACCTGCGCTGCTTTGCCTGAGGACTGGTCTACAAGCCGCTCGAGTATCGCAACCACTTCAGCTTTGTGATTCGAAAACAGCGCATCGTACACATCATCGGCGCGACCGCTGATCGCTTGCAGGAAACGATTTAGCTCCTTGGAAAGGCGCAAGGTTGTGCTGCGATTCTCGCGAACGTATGCTGCGATTGCAGTTGCGTCCGGAAGCGAGACGAGCAGGTCATGGAACACGGAAGTTGTTTTGGCGGATTTCTTTTTTGCGTCTTTTGCAGCATTGACCCGGCGCTGGTCTGTTGGCGCATGATCTTCGGTGATATTCTGCACAATGGCAGCATCGTCTTCAGGGAGCGGCGCACGCTCTCCTTTTTCAACAAAAGGGTGGCGACGGCGACGAAAGCCACCACGACCACCACGACCGCCACCTCGACCAACATCAGCACCAGCAGCAGCGCCACCCTCGCTTGGCTGGAAGTGCGCTAAGCCACGCTTGCCGTGGCGATTATGGTTGCCTCCACGTCCTGCCCCCCGCCCTCCACGGCCTCCTCTGGGGCTGAATGACGACGGTGCATCAGACATTACTATTTTTTCGTCGTCTCTCGATGTCTTCAAGCGCAACAAAAGTTGGAAAACCTACTTTTTTGTTACAAGAAAAAACAAGAACCGTGCAACCCGTCAAAGTATTATTTTCCCTTGAAATAAACAAAGAAACAACAACAACAACGAGCAAAATGCGGTGACTCGTCCGCGGGGAGGGGTTGTTTCTCCTCCACACGCTCAATGCCTAGGTGCAGCACAGCAATGTTCTCACTTTGCATGAGGTGGAGGGTACATTCGCTAATTCTCTCTCATTGCGTGATTTCTTTTTGTTTGTGTTGCTCAGTCACTCGCTCGCACTTTTTTCACCCGAGAAAATGTGCTTTCATTGACGTCTCTTTATTCTGTTTTTGTTTTATTTATTTTTTGTTGTTGCTTCTTTCTTCGTGGTTGTTTGTTGCAGTTGAAAATCTGTTTTGACGTGGATTTTGTTTTGTTTTTGTGTTGTTGTCGCATGTTTGATTGTGTTTTCTTACGTCTCTTGAGGATATTGTTCTCTCACTCTAATCGTGAAGTGCTTCACGTCGCACCCAATCCTCATCTCGCGGGTCGCTACGATACCGAAATTTTCCTGTCCTCAAATATCTCTCTAGTCACGACTGCTTCATCGCGTCGCGTTCAATTTGTTGAAGTGCACGTGCGCTTGCTTCCTCAGTGAAACGCTGACTGTGGGCGGTTGCTCCCGGAGCCATTCGCAGTTGGAGATGCACCGCCAACGAAGTTGTTCAACATTGTGTTGGAGTTGTTGCTAGTGTTGTTGGAGGCGTTGTTGCGTGGCGGTGGCTGCTGTTGCTGCGTTGAGGCCGCTGCTGGGGCGTCATCACGACGTTTTGAAGGACTTGCCGCGTTGTTGTTGTTCGATGGAGTTGAGGCTGATGCACCAGCTGCGGTTACTGGTGAGGGCCCGCCGGCAGTGGGCGATGTTGTGGTTGCGGCCGCGGGCTCTTCCCTTCTTCGAACGCGGAATCCGAAGATTCTAGGCACATACGTCTGCCTGCTGCGTGGGATGACAGGATGGTTTTCTTGCATCTGAAGGAGGAGGAGATGCGGGAAGGTCGTTCCCCAGAAGGCGCCATCGAGGGCCTTATGGCGCGACGAGCGCGGATAGTAAACATCTTCACACTTGGGGCAGAACACCTTCACGGAGCTCTCGCGCACCACGTCTGATTGGCCAACGGGAAGGATTGCTTGGCCTCCACAGAAGACGCGAGGGCAGCGTCCAAAGTGGTACTGTCGGTATTTGTCCTCCATGAGCTTGAGGCCCCTATGCGTCGTGATAAAACGAGCGTGAATCAAACCGTACAGCGTCTCCGCAGCACTCTCCACCATATGCTGCTGCTCCTCAGTTAAGTCCTCCTCACCAGGGCTCTCTAAGTCTAGAATCATGTCGATGGCGTTGTCGTAGAACGGCACCATGGAGGAGAGGCCGGTCAAGTTGAACTCATCCTGAATAAACTCTTCGTCCACCTCGCAGAAGAATTCATTTCCTTTGAGGCTACAAAACCACATAATCCACGGAATTTCTTCGTCCTCGTCCTCGTCTGTTTCGTAGCTGCCGTTGGAGTCCTCATCGTCGTCAATCATCTTCATATTCGGAGGATTGAGGTCGTGTGGTGGGAGCTGGCGAGACATTGTTTCGTTTTGTCGGGTGAGAAGCGCGTGAAGTCCTTTGTATTGCGTGTGTTTCTCGCTCTTGTTGTGTCCTTTAAATGCTCTTTGTTTTATGTTGTTTAGATATTTGGGGGAAAAGTGAAGTGGAAAATTGGTATTCGCATCATTAAAAGAACCTCGTGGAAGCGGGATGGTTTGTTTTTCTTGTTTGAGTTTTTTTTCGACAATCTAAGCCGGCGTTCTCTTTTTTCTTCAAATTCTTTCCATATTTCTTAATCTGTGTCTCTCACTGCAGCACCGTAGCAGTGTAACCGCAGCTCTTTTTATTGCCGTGTAGAGGCCGACGAAGTCGCAGCTGCGTTGAGCCTTGCCGAGTGCAGACCGAACCACGAGCGCACACCTGTTGCGTACATGTTGCCCTCCATATTCGGCATCATAGAGTAAAGCGTTTTGTAGAAGGTCACTTCGCAGAACAGCGCGCGGGATCGCAGTGCTGCGTCGTCGCTACGGGTAGAGATCGCAGAGAGGCGCTGCAGCAGCTGCCTGACGGCGTAATTGCCAAAGGCGTGGACAAACAGTTGCCCGTACGATTGTGGTCCTAACCTCGCAAGGCATTCTGACAGCGAGACAATCGCGAGCGCCCCGAACGTCTGAATCTGCTCTGCGTCAGCATCGCCTCCTTGAGAGTTAGGTGAAGGTGATCCTCCCGATGTGAGCTTCTCAGTGGCGATGACTAGCTTTTCGATGCAGTTGGATCCACACTTATTCGTGGCAATCTCCCAGAATGATCCCTCCACGTTCCCCAGCAGTAGTTTCAGCAGCGTCATAAGGAACTTTGCAGACTGCGGAGAAGACGACGAGGACGCCATGAACTCGAAGGAGTCCGTTGCTAACGTCTGCATCACGTAGTTACCGTAGTTGTCGATCATGAGCGAGGCGGCGGAGCGGCACATGCACTCCACGAAAGTGGACGCTCGGCCAGCCACGGAGATCTTCTCGGAGGCCGTCATCTCATGAAATGGCTTCAGCGGACTCGCAGGGTCGTTGACAATCACGTCGAGGAACCCACGGATGATGCACTGTACGCTGCGGCACGCGAGAACATGGCGTGCGAGTGCTGAAATGCGAACCTCGTGATTTCCTGTGTCGATGCCGGCAGTGAATGCGACGGCGGCGGCGCGAACCAGTTGAACTCTGTCGGCTAGGACTTGAGGAGATTCCTCTCGTTTATCAGCGCCGTCGTCCTCACGTCCTCGCTTGCGGCCGTTGTTGAAGTTGTTGTTGTTGTTACTCGCGCTGGCAGTGGACGCTTGTTCCGTGAACCGACCCAAGAGGGCGGCAAGGGTGGCTCCACCAAGATTGCCGCACACCGCTTCAAATCCAAAGATTTCAAACGCCTTGCAGAACACACGAACTTCGTTAGATGACTCCGCCGCTGTTCGTGCACGTTCCTGACCGTCCTCCGTCTTCAGTGTCAGCGGAAGGAGACCAAACAGTTGGAGTGCAAGCGGACCAGAGAAAGGATGAATCAAGAGTTGCTTGAACAACCCGTACCCCTTCGATTCAAGAATATTTCGCGTAGTGGTAGACGATGATGATTGTGCCGTTGTTGTTGTTGGGTCGATGGTGGAGGACGACGCGGCGGGAGCAGCGTCATTGTTGGTCGTCGGCTCAACGACCTCGTCCACCCAAGAGTTGGTAAGTTTTTCGATCAAATCGAAAAATTGCGTCCGCAGTGTCTGCCAGCTCAAAAGTCCATGCAGCAGTTTCATACCGGCGGTGCAGAATAGGAAGTGAGGGTCGTGTTCGATGAGTTGAAATAAGAACGCTGATCCAGGAGATGAAGATGACCCCTTGCCGGACTCAGCAACAACTTGCAGCAGAAGTTCCAAAGTTTGAAGGGACTGGGGGATAAGACGCACTGCATCCGCCGCACTGAGCTGGAGGAGCTCTTCCACAGTCGACGGGGCGATGTCGACTTCTGGTTGTTGCGGAGCTTCTGGTTGGTCACCACCCTCATCATCGTCTGTGACGACGTTGTCGGTGGCGGTTGTGCTTTTCTGTAGCAGCTGGGAAACAGTCTTACCGGCGCTCACCATGCCTTGAATATCTTGAACAATCTGACGGAGCGACAAGTAATAGTGACGAGGAAGTGCGTCGCCGTCTTGCGTCGAGCCGAACAGGGGGGCACCTTGGTCTGTCGTCGCTTCACGCATATCGCCGTACGACGTGGAGAGCGCTTGGGGAAGAATGATCGTTTGGCGAGAGTGTCGGCTAGAAAAGCCGCCCAAGTATCTGCCCTCAACGAGGAACAAAATGTGGACCTCTAAGTCTGCGCCACGCAGCGCTTTTTGAATCTTTTGCTGTGCCATAGATGAGACAGCCCCGAAAATGTCGGTGGAGCGACCAAGGAGATTGAGCGCTTCAAAGGAGTTGACGTGGATGATGAAATTCAGCTCCTTGCCGCCGAAGTGACCTGCACCGAAGCCGCCGCCATTTCCACGCCCGCCGCGATAGCCACCGCCACTTCCTCTGTATCCGCCTCTATCGTCGAAGCCTCCTCGGCCACGTCCACCGCGTGGAACGTAACCGCCATCGCCGCGGGGCTGATAACCGCCGTCACGAGGCTGGTAGCCGCCGTCACGAGGGGCATATGAAGACTGGCCATAGCCACCATAGGCTCCTCCTGATGGCGGTGGAGCACCGTTGGGGTACCCGCCATAACCACCACCACCCCCACGGCCGCGGTAATTGCTGTTGCCTACCCCACCTCTGTAGGAGGAGCCACCTTGCTCCTGCTGGCCTCCATAACTTCCTTGGGCACCGTAGCTTGCAGATTGTGGAGCACCGCCGTATGGCGTTGATAGTTGGTAACCACCAGCACCCCCACCTCGAGGTAAGTGCTGTTGATGTTGATGATGGGGTTGGTAGGGGGTGCTTTGTTGTTGATAGGAAGCGTAGTGTTGCTGAAGTTGTTGGAGGGGGTCCAGCGGTGGTGCACGCGCCTGTTGTTGCTGTTGTTGTTGTCCATAGTATGCAGCACCTGCCTGCTGTTGTTGAGCTGCTGCCGCATGAGGAGGATAGCCGGAGGCACTCGCGTACTGTTGGTGTTGTTGTTGCCCTGCATAAGACTGTTGGTAGTGACCTCCTTGGTGTTGTTGTTGATGTTGTGGGTAACCGCCGTACTGTTGATGCGGTGGCGGCTGCTGCTGTTGCTGTGACGACGCAGGTGGGTACGCTCCTCCTTGGGGAGGGAGGTAGTGTTGATGGTTCTGGCTCATGTGTTCACAAAAAAACTTAAAAATGATGTGTTGTTACTCGAAGTTTTTTCTCTTTTTGTGAATTTCTAAAGAATCTAAACATTCCCATTTTTCAAAAAAAAAAATGTTGTCATCAACTCACGATGTGATTGAACAAACATCAGATATTTTTTTTCGAAAGAGTTTGGTACAATAAACGATGGGGGTTGATTCCCGCCGTATGGGAAAAACACAACACGACACTTAGGCGAAAAAAAAGCAAATGACGAAATCATTTTCTTTAATTCGATCAAACGCGTTTTGCTGTTTCTCCACACCCTTTTCCCCCCGCAGAGTATTTTCTCAGCAATGGACCGAGTGAAGGGAATATGATTTGTTATTTTTGTTTGTACACCACCTATGAACTTGATATCCCAGGTTTACCTTTTTTTTTGCCTCTGTCATTCTCGCGCGAGGCCAAAGACCCGTTTTTGGGGGAAAAAACTACATTTCGTCATCGCTTGACTCATTTCTGTAAATCGCCTCAGTCCTCTGTGCACGCTCTGCTTTATCACGGCTGCGCTGCTCAGAGCGATCCTGAATCTGTGTATTCCATGCTGCTCGGTTCTTGGCTTGCTGCAGTCCTTTCAGCTCCACTTCGTACTCGTGTAGCAGGATCGTTTTGTTGATTTGATTGTGAATGGCGTTTGCTCGGCGATGTGTGGCTGCTTTTGTATCGAGCAGCTCTTGCGTCTTTGCAATGCGATGCTGGTGAATTTCCTCCTTTTGGCTAAGGACGAGGTTGTCGCGGTTGAGTTGCGTCAACACTCGCGTTTCATCGCTGGGAAGGAATCTAGTGGGGCTTGCGTTACTCACCTTGGCGTCTTGTTTTGCTTCACGGTTGAAGGCAGTGTCGTTCTCTCGTCTAGCCGTCGCAAGTTGCTTGTTTGCTTCCAGGTACTCTCGGCTGGCTGCTGCTCGCTTCAGTCGGGTGGCGGTGGCCTCGAGCGCTGCCGCCCTGGCATCAGCAGCTAGGCGCTGTCCGAGGAGCTTGTCGTCCTCCAGCTCCACCTGACGCCGCCGTTCGCGCTCAATTCGTTGCGACGCGAGTGTCCCCATGTCTCTGTTGTGTGCCGTAGCAGGGCGGTTCTCAAACAAGTCGTTCGCTGGTACTTGATGGGAAAGGAGGAACGTGCCGTGGCTGGTCGCAGCGGTGACGTTGTCGTCTTGAAGTTTCTTGGCACGCTCGCGTTGCTCCTCCAGCTTCCGAGCATCTTCTTCAAGTCCTCTGGCGACGGCTTCGTCGAACGCGTCCGCAATGCGCCGGCTCTCGGCCTTGTCCTCTTCGCGCTGATGTGTCTTGGCAATGATTTGCTGTTCCCACGATTCTAGATACGCCTTCTTGCGTTGGCGGCGGACATCGAGTTTGTGAAGCTTATGGCGGTAGTAGGGGCTGACATCAGGCAAAGACCCTGCTGGCTTTCCTTGTGGCTTCCTTGGACTGCTACTGCTGCTGCTTTGCAACAATGCGAGAGGGTCAAGCGTGGGAGGCACAGCGGCGTGCTGTGGTCCTCGATGAGACGTGCTGGTCCCTCGCGTTGACGATGCGGACGATCGCGACGACGACGCTGATGGTGAACGCCGGGGGGAATACTTTGGCAAGAGTAACTGCTCTCCGGAGTCTCCTGGCACAAAATGGACTGGCGGCGGCGGTGCTGGGATGCGCGCAGACTGTGGCAGTAGGGGTGGTGGTGGTGCAGGAGCAAAGTTGGTGGTTCGCCTCTCGGACGTCGTTCGGAGTGATGACGTTGCCGATGCAGAGGTAGCTCGATGGACACCAGACAATGCGGCTGGCTCGAGACCAAGAGACGCTTCGAATTTCGAAATAAATTGTTGGCTCCAACGCACGACCGTCTTGCCACCCACAAACTCCAACAGCGCAAATCCAAACTCTAGCGTCACAGGGCGCGCCGGGGTGCGTACACACGGAGCGGCAACGCCACGAGCGATGGCACGAAGGACGCTGGCCACCTCGTGCCGTCCGATCGTGCAAGCGCCACCGTTCACACGTTCTGCGACCAGCACCAGATTTAATTGAACCGTGGCGTGAGTGCCAACATGTGTTTGAGATGCAGGGGCAGGAGAAGATACCTGACTAATCGAGGTAAAGGAGGGAGCAAGGATCACCGTGGGGACATAAGCCCTTCTCACGTTCCACGTGCCTCGATGGCTTAACTCCTCCTGCACGACGAAATGACAAATATCAGGGATGGAAGTGGATCGACGAGAGAGCAACGACGTCTCGGTGACGGCACAGACAGAAGACCAGATCTGTCGAACGACATCAGTGGTGAGCACAACACCGGGGCAACAATTGGTAGCTGCGACGGATTCGAAAAGGTCTCTGTTGGACATTCTTCTTACAAATATCTTCTGCTCTACGCTGCACTCTGTTCACACAATTTCAAAAAAAAAGAACAAGATAAGAGTCTCTCCACTCACATCGCGTTGAGTCATTTTCGTTCGTTTGTTCGGGAGTCATTTTTTTTGAAAATAGAACACAGGTGAACGAAATGAATTTTGATCTTCTCTTTTGGTACTCCATGCTCCACCTCCATAAGATTTGATGTTCGCACATCTCAACAGCACTTTTTTTCAATCTCTCTCAACAAAAATTACTTCGCATCCAAACCACAGACACACACACACAACACCCCGACCCGGGGGGAAGTGTGGAGTTTTGGTTGCATGCAGATTAGAAAAACGTTTGCAAGAGAAAATTGTGAAAGTGCATGTCTGTGTGCTCGGAATTGTGAGTGCGCTTCAAAGGCATTCAGTCTCCCGAGAAAGCGCAAGGTTCAGCGGAGTGTGCAAGCGGTGTTGGTCACCACACGCATCACACCACGCGAACTTACTGCTCCCAGGCGTTGTCGTCCTCGCGCTCCCAGCCGAACTCCTCACCCTTCTTGTCGGTGCGGCCACCAGCGGTCACCTTCTTGGCGTCCTCGTTCTTGGCAGCCTCTTCGGGGTCGCGGTACAGGAACAGGTCAGCCTTCACCTCCCAAGGGACGGAGCGGGGGATCGCGCCACGCATGCGCAGCACCTCGCGGGCCAGCAGGTAGTACAGCAGGGCAATCGAGTTGCGACCGCGGTTGTTGCAGGGGATCGCGATGTCCACGTTCTGCAGGGGGGCGTCGGTGTCGCAGAACGCGATCACGGGGATGTTGGCCAGGCGGGCCTCGTTCAGGGCCTGGTGGTCAGTGCGGGGATCGGTGACGATCAGCACGCGGGGCTGCAGGAACTTAGCCTGGATCTGGTTCGTGAAGGTACCGGGGATGAAGCGGCCAGCAAGGAAGTTCGTGCCAGTGTACTGGGAGAACTTGTAGATGGCGCGCTGACCGAACAGGCGGGTCGAGCACACGGTCACGTCCTGGGGGTTCTCAACCGCAACAATCACGCGGGCAGCCAGGATCAGCTTCTCCCAGGTCATGTGCAGGTCGATGATGTTGATGCCCTCCTTGGTGCGGCTCGCGATGTACTTCTTCATCGCGTTGCTCTGGTTCTTGGTGCCCAAGTGGGCGTGGCAAGCGAGCAGCTTCTGCACGTCGGCCTCGGTGGCACGCAGGGTCTTGGCTCCGGAGGAGATGGAGGTCATCTTTTTGTAAAGATCTGGGTTTTTTGCAAAAAAAAAAAAAAAATCAGTGGCTTCGATATAGCAACGGTCAAATGCTAAAATGTTAAAATGAACGATGTAACTTGTTTTTCTGCAACACGCAAAGGGGGTGAATGGTCAAACGTAAACTGCAAAGGTTGAGCCAAGAGACGTACTTCTCCCGCTCCATATTTTTTTTTCGTATTCCTCTTACTTTCGTCGCTTTTGTTACGTTCATTCCTCGTTGTTTCACACGCGCGGAGTTGTTGTTAAAAGTCGCTCGTTTTGCTAACGACACACCATTCTATTCCCAAAAAAGAAAAATGGAACGACCTTCATATGCGCCACTCTTTTACACTTGAGCAGCAGTGCGATAATTGCTGGAGGCGGGCACGCCCTCAACTGGGCTCTGGGCCGTGATAATACTCTCTGCCTCCGGGTACAACTCAGGCTGGGCGTCGTTGTGCATCGAGATGTAGTTGATGGTGTAGACGCTGCTAGCAATACACACCTTCCAGAACTCTGTCCACGCGCACCACTCCTTAAGTGGCACAACGCACGCATCTTTAGGGAGGGTGCCACAGCCGCTAACAAACCAGCAAATGGCGTACACCACCAACACTACGAAGAGGCCTGGGAACAAGCACGTCTGCGCGACAAAGCGGGGGAAACGAACTTTCCACCTTGGCTCCGCCATCGAGAAAAAGAGGATGCGCTTGAGAAGTGTATCGCAAAGCGCGAGCTGTGCGACGGGTTGGGCGTCGCCTTTCAGAATTCTATCACGAATACTGCCGCCGCCGAAGAAACACAGCACATCGATGATCAGCAGTGTGATAATGACGTTTGCAATAAAATTGGTGCCATTGATCACAGCAACCGTGTCCTCATTTTTGTGCATCCCGTAGTCAATGCCGTAATTCACGCCAAACGTTAAACAGCATGTCAAGAGAAGGCAGGCCCAGTAGAACGCACAGCCGAAGATAGGGAAGATGCTTCTGTGTGCCACGTACTTCGATGGATGCACCAAGCTGTACTGCTGCTGCATGGGGGTGGTGTAAAGTCTCAAACTTCTTTTCTACGGTTGAAAGCGATAAAAACAAACAAAAAGAATGGCCAAATAATTTAACCAATAAGGGCCAAAATTGTGCAATCCGTCATCCATAAAACTCTAGACTTGCATCTCTTTGAACTTTGGTCTATGTTTTAGGTATCTAAATCGCCGTAAAGGTACAAAAAAAAAAAAAAATGTTGGAGAAGACGACAACAATAAAGCAACTCAACGAGAGAAAAATAGCCTCAAAACTCAATTTCTCGCGTGGCGTTGTTGTTGTTGTTTGCCGCATCCAACGATGAGGAACTAGCAGCAGCGGTAGGAGCAGCAGAAGCAGCGGAAGCAGGAATAAAACGAAGTGTTGGTCGCATCGCAGGAGTGGTCGTTGTTGTGGTTGTTGTCGTTGCTTCTGCCAACGTAGTAGAGGCCACCACACCGCGCCGTACATGATCTGCAGCAGTGGTGTCGCCACCATGATCCACTCCTCCTGCTGCTTGACCATTATTGGTCATAATGATGTTGGTGTTGCTGTTGCTACGGCTAGGAAGCTCTTCCAACTGCTGATCTGTGATCAGGCGACGAGCGGATGAAATGTATTCTCGAAGCGCATGGAGCCTTTGATCAAGCTGGTCATCCTCTAGCAACAACTCCGCTGCACGCCGCTTTGCTTCTTCAATACCTTGGGCAAGTTCCTGTGAGGTTGACCGCATCCGCTCGCGCTCGCCATCGAGTCGCTTGGTCAGCTCGAATAACGAGTCGCGCTCCTCGCGAACCTCCTTCGGACTTCTGGTGGCTCTGTCCCCTGCAGACGCAGAGGCCATCTGCCGTTGAAGTAGTTCGTGCATCCTTGAATCCTCTTGGCGCTGTCGCTCCGTTTGGATGACTGTCTTCCAAGACTCATACGCTTGGCGACGCTCTCGCAAAACGCACTGCACACTATTCCTCGCCATACGCTCGGCGGTGATGTCGTTGCGGATGCGGCGCGCATCTTCAATAAGCTGATGAATGGTCTCTTGTGTTTGCTCAGAGGTCGTAGAATGTTCAGCGATCGCATCGCCCACCGCCTCAGCGTCTCGTCGCACTGCAGCAAGAAGCGCGCTCACTTCGTCGGGGCGGTACTCACCGAGTGTGCCGCTGTTGTTGCTGATGTAGCTCGCACCAGTACTCCTGTTGAGCGCCCTTTGGTGGGATGCAATGATGGCAGATTGCTCCATCAGATGTTTTCGGTTGTGCTCCTTCAACTCCCGCAGCTCTTTTCGGAGCTCTGCATTCCGAAGCGCTAACTTCTTGGTGTCTTGATAACTACCCACCCCAAGCAATGCAACGGAAGGTGAAAGCTGATCAGCAGAAGACGCCGCCGCCGCTGCTGCGTGGCGACGACTTGGAGATCGAAGGAGGATAGATTGCTGATGTGATAGCACCGACCTCTGCAGCGTGTTGTTGTTGCCGTTTTGAACTGAGGATTGAGATAGGTTGCCCGTTACCCCGACACCCTTGCTCATATCGGCACTTGTCTGTTGAGGATGAGACGACGACGATGTCACCATCATGTTATTTGATTTTCCTCGAGGGCTAGGCAATTGTAATGTGACGGTGGAGGGCCGCCGAGCGGACTGAGCACTCCGCTTTAGCATCGATGGAGAGTTGGGAGCGACGGCGCGTCGTTTCGCCAACGATGCCGCCGTTTCCGATCGAGCAAGTCGAGACGTGGCTGTCGCAACAACAGCAGCAGAAGAAGAAAACTCTAGGGTGTCAAATGTAGGCAGCATGGGTTGATGTGAAACTGTCGCAGTGTGCTGCTGCTGCTGCTGCTGCTGCTGCACGTGCGGTTGTGGTTGCGCGCTGCTTTGTCGTCTTTCACGAACCATATGAGATGGGCGAGCAGAAACGTCGTCAACGTTGTTCAGTTGGCTATCGCTGCCCCCGCCTACGCTAAGCACATCTAGCGCGTCGGGAAGGGTTAACCTTCTTTGGTTCGCGGCAGAGACGGCACGGCGATTGGTCACAGAGTGGTCCGGCCTGTGAGTGTGCGTGGCAACATCGTCGCTGTCGTCGTCATCGTCAAAAGTCGTGTAGTTGTCCACTTGTTCTCCTCCTGCTTGAGACAACGGAGGTGATGCCGAGCGCATTGCAGGAGGCGTTCTCATCGCAGCCGCCTCCGCATGAACACTTTGGGCAGCAGGCACAGGGGAGTTTAAGATTTGGGACAACACCAACTTCTTCACTGGAATCTGGTGTTGCGTCGTGGCCATCGATCACGTGGCTCGATTGAGTTGGTTCTGAAAGAGCACGAACCTCCTTCACCGCACTCAAAAAAAAACTTTTTTTATCAAAAAAAAAGGCAGCCAGACTTCTTCATAGTTTTAAGCAATACAGATCGGTAGTCAGTCTTATCGGGAGTATTCAAGTTTCACGTTGTGACTGTTAACGCAGAAACGAAAACAAAAAGGCATCAAACAAAAAAAGTGAAACGGTGTCTCAACGCTCACACACAGATACAGGTTCGCCCGCATGGAGCACGAGGAACACAAGTAAATCGAGACATTCTTGTGCGGAAAAAAAAGCGAGTGTGAATTCCTTTTTGTGGTGCATTTGTGTGAGTGTTGTTAAATTGCGAGTGTTTTATTTTTGTTATCATTTCGCTGCGCCTTCTTTATCGGACTTCTTCACCTTTTTATCCTTCTTCTCACTCTTCTCTTTCTTCTTCTTCTCAAGCACGGCGAGCATGTCGTCGAGATCGTTGGCGTCTTCTTGCATCGCTGCTGCGCGTGCTGCGTCACGAGCTTCCTTCGCCGTCACTCCTTCTGCTGTTGCAGCGGTTGCGAATTGCTTCAGCTCAAGCTTGTCCTTGCGCTGATTCTGGCGCTCGTCATCACGGCGCTCCTCCTCCGCTAGGTAAATGCTGCGCACATAATCCTTGTACTCTTCGAGGCCACCATCGAACGGCTTTACGTTCTTGTCACCAGCTATCCACAGCTGCATGTTTGTTTCTTGAATCAAGCGTGCATCGTGAGTGACAACCAACACACCGCCCTTAAAGTTGTTGATGGCACTGCACAGGGCTTCAATGGACTCCACATCTAAGTGATTCGTTGGCTCATCGAACAGCAAGAAGTGGGGAAGCTCCGCGGAGATCGCAGCGAGAGCCACACGGGCTTTTTGACCTCCAGAGAGCGTGGCAATCATGCTCTTATGCACAAGACCTTCAAGGCCGAAAGAACCTAACAGGGCACGTGCTTTTGATTCTTCCGCAATGCCTAATTGCTGCATGTACTCCACACCGGTCTTCTCGAGCGGCAGTTTATCCACGAAATGTTGATTGTAGCGACCGATGCGCACCTGTCGGTTGATGCTAATGTGGCCAGTGACGGATTCAAGGACACCCGTCATGAGGTTGAGGAGTGTGGACTTGCCGATACCGTTGGGACCGCAGAGAGTAATACGGCTGTCTTTCCACAGCGCGCAGCTGACGTCGGTAAACAGCGTTGGACCCTCAGGGTAGTTGAAGCTCACATTTTCGAGCTTGATGATGCAGCCATCACGGAGCTCGGGTGGGTTGGGGAAGGGGAAGTTCACAACGTAGTCGCGGCGCTTTTCGAGGTACTCGCGGTCAATTTTTCCTTGACGAATTTGGTCCTCGAGCCACTCCTCCACTTGTTCGTTTGATTTGCCGTTGCGCTTCTTCTCTTGGATCTGCTTGGTAATGGTCGTGTACTTCTTGTCAAGTTCTTGATGGTGCTGCTCCACTTGCGCGGCGAATCCTGAGTACGCGCCACGGTAGTAGTTCAGCTTGTAGTTCTCAATATGAACCATATGGGTGCACACGGCATCGAGGAAACCGGCATCGTGGGACACCACCACAAGTGTCTTTGGTCGACGCGCCTTCTCGCTGTACATGTTGGTCAAGTACGACTCCAGCCAAATCACAGCGTTAAGATCTAAATGATTCGTCGGCTCATCCAGCAATAGCACATCCGGCTCAATGTACACAGCGGAGGCAAGAGCGATACGCTTTCTCCAACCACCGGAGAAGCTCTTTGTTGGTCTATCATGCCACTCCGTGGGAAAACCAAGACCGAACAGAATACGACGAGCACGGGCCTCAGCCTGGCTGGCGCCCATAATAATCAGCTCATCCTCAAGGAACTTGAGCCTCTCCATATCTTCATCTGTGAGTTCCAATTTATTGCGGAGCAATTCCACTTCGGCAAGGTAGCTCGTCTGGAGCTTGTGGCTTTGCACAACCGCCTCCGTTGCGGAAAGGTCGCTCGCGTGGAACTCCTGCTCCTGCTCGACTAGGAGAATATCCAAGTTCTCCTGGATGGGAAGCTCGCGGTTGGTGATCAGGCGTAAAATGGTGGACTTACCGCGGCCGTTGGGTCCCATAAGACCATAGCGTGATCCTGCTGACAGCTTCACGTTGGTGTCCTTGAACAGCGTTTTCCCGTTGACGGACACAGAGACTTTGCTGATGCTGATGTTGCGAGACCCACCTGGACCGACCTCGGACTCATGCGTCACTGAGAAGGGAGAGTCGGTGGTCTTGTTGACTTGATCGGCTTCGGCGACGAGACGCTCCATCTGCTCTTGGTACTTCTGCTCCTTCTCGAGCTTCTTGCGGTCTTTGCGCGACACTGCGCTGGCACCAGTGGTGGCCTCGTTATCCCTTTCAGTATCACTCATTTCTTAGTTATGTGTTAGTGATTGGATTTTCTTGCCTCTATTTGGGGGGCTGATGAATGAACCAGAAGGAACAAAACCGACAGATTTTCACACATCGAACATATGATCACCCTTGAGCCCAAGCAACGGAAAACAAAAAATGATAAAGAAACCAAAAAAAAATATGGGCACAACACTTCCGTGGCACCACACATAACTTCACCGGAAGTGTGAGTACGTGGGCGATGCTTTGAGCACCGCCTTATCTTTGTCGACTCGGCGCATCATCGGCGTGAGGGTGGTGAGAATATCAGAAGTCACCTCATCATAACCTTTGCCCGAGAGAAATTGACCATTGAAACGGAAGTAATTGTACGGCAACGGGCGCAGGACGAGATCGACCAGCTCAATCATGCCGGCTCGATCCTTCGCATCCGCCAGGACATGGTCTCGGATGTGAACCACCGCTTCACGAATGGCTTCGTTGCGACCACGGTACACTGCATGCAGTTTTGAAGAGTTGGGGGATGCAGAAGGCTGACCATCGCGAACGCCTAGTAGATACGGGTAGTTTGGGCTCGTGCAGATAAGGACGTATTTATTCCGCTTTAGCAACTCGACCGCAATTTTGATCAAGTTGCGCTTTGTATCGGCCGGATCTCCACGATCATGTTGCCCAAGCATGATGATCACTATCTCCGCGTCGCGATGCTCTCCAACGTTTGGATCGAACAACGAATCAAACAAATTTCGGGTACCAACAAGGCGCCACTTCCGCTTCAGCTGTGAAATTTCCTTCGTCACCTCGCAGGCGGGCAGCCAGTCGCTTGTTGAGGACGTCGACCGTCCGCCGTCGTAGGCGTTCCAAAAAATACCCCGGCCAACTGCACGCCGCAACACATCCTTGTTGATAGCATCATTGAGCCGACGTTGAATACCAGGGTACGACCCCATCGTCACCCAATCTCCGATGCCTAACGCTGCCTCATCCCCAATAATCACAACCTTGCGGTTGAAGTTGGAAATACTCCCGCCCACAAATGAGATATAAAACCTCCCCCACCAGAGTGCTACTTGCAACCACAACATGTGCGTCATCAGATGAAACGAATGGAACATAGTGACCCAAGGATTCTTTTTTGTTGCCGCAACGGCTGTCGTCGGATTTGTGCTGGGGTTGGTTGAGGTGGTGGTTTTCCCTGTGGTGGTATCGTCGCTGTCCCCACCTACCGCAGTTGCGTGGTGGCGAAGGGATGACGCCAACGATGGTGTCTCGCTGGCTGTTTCTGTTGGAAGAATATTTCCAGCAGTCGACATTGTTAAAACAAACACACTAGCTTGACGTCGACGGCACAACAGCAAAACCGGTACTTCGATTTTAGTGAGACAAAAAAAACAAGGGAAAAAAATTGTGGGAAGTAGGGGCACTTGGTCTAACACATTTTTTTTTCTTGCGCAACGACGAAATGAAAACATTTTTTGCAGGTGGTCACTACCACCACTGCAATTCCATCTTTGGAAAGAACTTAAAAAGCGCTCGCCCCGCGTCCGTGATGTTGTAGCAGGCGGTAAGGCCAATATACTGAAGCGGTAGTGAGGTAAGCTTGACAAGACCAACATCCGTGATATTGTTGTTGAACTCAAGGTGAAGGTGCAGGAGATGTTGCAATGAAGCAATGCTCGCAAGACCCGCATCCGTGATCTTGTCGCAGTGACAGAGGTTTAGGTGAAGAAGG
>CYKH01001996.1:0-14650 GCA_001460835.1 Bodo saltans | reverse complement strand
AGGTTTAGGTGAAGAAGGTGCTGCAGTGAGGCAATGCTTACAAGGCCTGCATCCGTGACCTGGAGGTCAAGGTACTGAAGCTTGTGCAGCAAGGCAATCCTGACGAGGCTCGCATCTGTGACGTTGCCACAAGAGCCGAGGCTAAGGTACCGCAGCTGTTGTAATGAGCCAACAGTAACGAGGCCCGCATCCGTGAGAGTCTCGTTGAAACGAAGGTCAAGGTGCTGCAGCTGTAGTAGTGAACCAATGCTAGCAAGCCCGGCATCTGTGAGATTGACGCACTGCTTGAGGACAAAGGTGCTGCAGCGAGAAGGCAACACTTGCAAGGCCGGCGCCTGTGATGCTGTCACATTGACTGAGGTGCAGGCATCGTAGCAGTTTGAGTGAGGAAAGGTTCGCAATACCCGCATCCGTGATGTTGTCGTTGCAGCTGAAGTCGAGGTGCCGCAACTGTTGCAGTGCAGCAACGCTCATGAGGCCCGCATCCGTGATGTCATGGCTCACGCTGAGGTCAAGACGCTGAAGTCTACGTAGTGTCGTAACTCTTGGAAGGAACAGAAAGTTGGCACTTGCCTGAGGTGGAAGGAGCATCGTACCGTCTCTTTCTTCGTACTCCATGACCACATACGATTCGGACGGAGTCACATCTATCACCCCTACCACACCAACGCAGCAGCTACGACGTAATGCAGCGACACGCCGAGCAACAGACCCGGCCCTAGCAGCACCAAGGGCTCGCCTGATGGCAACAATCCGATCTGGTTGGCCTGTAGTCCTCACCACACCTTTCCAAAGAGCACCGCCGCTCGCTGCGATGGAGGTGCCGAGCGCTACGCGATCAGCGGACAGCAGTAAGAACTGAGGTGCCGAGCACTCGAAATCGGAAACGGAGGACATTCTTTCCGCGCGAAAGTGTTTGAAAGTAATTTCCTACATCTGACAAAACAGAACGAGCATTTGCTTTTGGCTGAAGCAAAAAAAAAAAGAAACCGGTGTGTTGCCTGGCATGTTGTCAAGTGAAAAGCTCAAGAGGAAAAAAGTCGAGGCATGAACATGGGTGGAAATAGGAGCAAAAAACTTGCAAGGAGAAATACGAACGAAACATCTGTCAATATGTGAGGGGGGGAGTCATTAAAAACATTTCCTTGGTGCAACAACACTTCTTTAATTTCGCCTTTTTGCGACCGCCAACGAAAGGAGGGGTCTCCGAGAAAAAAAGAAGCACATTGCCATACTCAAAAGGTCAAACAAAAAAAAAGTGAAAATGTCTTACAAATGAAGATGAGGGTTGTGGTCCGTTTCTGTGTCCAGATGCACGTACGCTCGATCTACGTTCAGTCCCGGTGTATTTTCCAGGAAATATTGAAAACTTTCTCCAATATCATGCGCCTCTTTAAGAGGCATATCCTCCGGGAGGACAAAATCAACTTCCACTACGTGGCCAGTCCCGCTGGTAAACGCCCGGACTGTGTCAACCATAAGAACGCGCTTATCATGATTGCGTGCAAGCATGGTCACAGCATTGCGCAAACTTGTGTCCGCAACGTGGCCAGACAAGACATGGAGCTGCGACAGAATCTGTGAACCCCATACTTTTAAAATGAAAAGAGTCACCAGTAGCGCTAGAATAGGATCTAGCCACACGGTGATGTAGGTGGCGGCAATGAAACCGAGCAACGCGACGACGTTGGCGACGACATCATTGCGATGGTCCTCAGCAAGGGCAATCAGCGTCGCAGAGCCTCGTGCAAACTTGTAGCACCACGTGGACGCCAACGACTTGAGCACAATGACTGTGATCAAAATAATCAGCGTCGGCACATCCATCGTGAACTTGACGGTGTCGATTCTTGACACCTCATCCGCCACTTCTTGAAGCAAGTTCGTGGCAGACACGAACATGGCGCACGCGAAAACCAATGTACCAAGCGGCTCGAAATGATGCTTCCCGGCAGGAAACATTTCCGTTGAGCTACGATCGTAAATGCACGTGACGATAATCATGATCGCCCCGCTCATAAGATCAAGAATGGAATCCACCAACGATGCTAGAATGGTAGTAGAACCTGTTCGAATCGCCGCATACAGTTTGATGAAAAGGAGAAAGATGTTCAACAGAAAACTGAAGTTCACTCCGATGCTCACAGTTCGTCGATGACTTCCGCTGCTGCCCCCCTCTTCACCACCATTGCCGCCGTCTTCATCTGCATTCGGTAACGCGCCACTGTTTTGGTAAGCACGTTGCGCGGTAAACAGTTCCTCGTCGATCTTCAAGCGCTCCACCTGCTCCTCGTAGTGCTCTATGAGCGTGGAGTTCTTCTCTCTCTTTGCTGCATCGAGTGAGTCTTGAATCTGACGAAGTCTTTCAAAAACATTCACTTTCCACTCCTCGCCTGCTGTCAAGCCGAAAGTGCCATAGGGCGTTGCCCATGATGGGATGGGAGCCATCTCAACAACGCTGCAAGTTGCATCGCCTGTTTGCTGGGTGATTGTTGGTGCGTTGGTGTCATTATTATGATCTGCTTCACGAGACATTGTGATAAATGGTCCGTCGCTTGACTTTCTTTGTAAATTATTTGACGATTATTTAAAAAGTGCAACTAGCCAACCGTTTTAAAAATAAAGAAAGCATTCGACACGAATTCAGAAGCAAACCGGAAGCGCTTTTTTTCAATCGCAACACCTTTTCGTTGGAAGTGCAATTGACTTTATGATGCTTGTGCCTGAGATGTAATATCTGCTGTTGCATGTAATCTTGCGGTGAGGGGAAAAAATCTTCTCAAAAATAATAGTGTGTTGTTTTGTTGTGTGTAAAAGCGGGGTGTGAGTGTTGTGTCAGTACAGGTGCATCGTTGCCTTCTCTCCAATCATTTTCGTTTCTCGTCAACACATCTTGTCCTCCCTGTCGCATGAGCGTCACAAGCCTGGGCTGATGACAACGGAGGGATATTAATTCAAACATTCTTCGTCTTGTAAAGAAAAATACTGATGTTCCTCCTTCATTTTTGGGGGAAAACTCTAATCTACTGGGGGGCAGCCGGCATGTGGTTGGCCAGAAGAACACGCACGACACTGCTGCTGTATGAACTTGAACAGTGAAAAGAAAGGGACAGGGAGGGAGAAAAGAAACAGGGATCTATGGTTCTGTGTTCATCGGCAGGAGCAAGAGGAGGTATCTTTGCGAAGCGTACTTTCAAATGTGATCGCACTTCTGCCCTCTTCCGCGCTCTTTTTTCCAATGAATCATCATGAGTGATCTATGTGTGAGAACAAAAACGTTGGCCGGTCAAAACGATGTTTCGGCGTGCACCACCGACCATCGCGAGGGTTTTGACACAAGGCCGCCAGTTTCACTGCTGTCGGGCCCAACGGGGTAATAAAACACGCAGTCAACTGTCAGCGCACCGCCGTTGGGCCAGTCCTCCAACGCGCCATTGCTTTCTAAGCAACTTAAGGCGTTCAGTACAGCGGGATCGCTGCGGGAATTTGTAAACGCCTGGTCAAAGAAGTGTCGACAAAGAAACGTCAGCAAATTGTAATGTGATACCACAGCGACTGTGTCTCCCGCCGACGTACCAACGGTGCTCGAGGAGGAGGCTATTGATGGTTCTTCCCAACGCGAAGCCGGGGGCAGCGCATCAACAGTGCGGGAGCTACATTTCGTAGGGTCAGGGGAGCAGAGTACGTCCCATACACGCCGGGCTCGTGCTTCAAGTGCATTTCGTCGCTCGCCAGGGCCAGCGCATCGGTTCACCAAGTCTACGGCAAGATGTGCCATTGGGTCTTCGTTCGAAACCGCTAAGAGATGTGAAAAATCTACAGCGGGGTATTGTGTGCTGAGAATGTGGCATGGACGGCGTAACTCCGCAATCCGTTCCTTCCCAACGACCTCTCTTAAGTCCTCCACGGCAACGATCTTGTCCACAGCTGCACCTGATGATGACGACGTCGGATGCAGAAAGGCGAAGTGGGCTGTCTGAAGCGCTCGAGTAAGCGGAGATGTAAGCACAACGAATGTTGAGTTGGGCACGGCCTCACAAGACGTCGCGTGCGGCGGTCGCCTAGCCGTCCAAAGCCGGCCGGCCTGAATTGCTTGCTGTTGTCCCTTCGCAGTGAGGGAAGGGTCGAACACATGCACCGATGCACCGCAAACATTCGTCTCACTCTCGCCATGGCGTACAAGCAAAATCCGACGGCGTCGAGCACAGATACCAGCTGCTGCAGCACCGCCAGCGCGGCTATTTGGGCACTCCGCCGTCGTGCGGTCGTCAACACAAGAGGGGACGACTTCATCGGCTGTTGTCGACAACGACGACCCAGTGGACGACGATCGTGACACTGCGGTTTCCGACACCAGCGACGACGTCAAAGCAGCGTCGCCCTCTGTAGTGATGGTGCATCCAAGACACGGGCCATCTTGAGAGGCGTCGACGCAGAAATGAGGTGAGGAGTTGTCATCGTCGTGTGTTGGTGATTGTGTTGTTGTTGTTGTTGGGCCAACGGCATGTTGGTCAGGCGAATTGGTCAGGTTGCAAAGCATTTTCGTCGGTCGAATAACTTCTTTTTAAGTGTAGGGGATATGGAGGAAACGAAGATTGTGCAGTGGTAGGGTTTCTTGTTTTCTTCTAACAAAAGAAAAAATTCCCTGCTGCTTTTCGTTGTCTACTTTGGTTGTGAATATTTGCTTAGTTTCTTGTTTGTTTGTTTTAAGGTGGGGGGATATTATGATATGCCCTTCGTGAACAAAAAAAACACAAAAAGAAGACTCCTCAAGAATGTGCAGCGACGAAACCGCAATTGGTTAGTATGCGAGAGAGAACTGGCTCTCTTTTCCACAAAAGAAAGAAGAAAACCTTTTTTCGTCTATGTGTCCGCAAGCACGACTATCTTTCTATTTTTCTATCGCAAACTCTCAAAGCCCCCAAATAATTTGTCCGTCGACGGCAGCGGCGCGCCAAACACTTTGACGCCGCGGACGTGCGTATCTCGTCCTTGTTGATGGTTTTCAGGAATAAGAACTAGCAGAACTGTGCAGTAGATTGGCGCCAATGATAAGATGTGTCGAGCAAGCGTCGTGACGGAGTCCGCTTTGGAAATGGCAAGCGATGCTGTCCGCATGTCTAACGGTTTTTGAAGGATGTTGCTGCTACTGCTGCTTTCTTCGCCAGGTGCTCCTGATGATGAGGGCGCTGGGGATGGCGTCGTGACCGTGTCATCCATTAGCGTCTGAAGCACCCATCCGTTCGGCTGCACCATGTCCAGCACTGCAACCTCCGCTACGTCATTCTCATGCGTGCCTGCTCTAATCGAGACCTTTGCGGGGGTGTAGCTCTCATCGCTTGCGAAGGACAAGCAAATCGCAACAGCGTGAACTGCGGTTAACTTAGGAAACTCGACGCGGACTGTGTGCGGAAGAGCTCCATCGGATTGCCAAAACGTCTGCGCATTATCATCTCGAAGTTGATGAACGCCGTTACCATACTTGGCAGAGCTCACAATCCACGTCGCTACTGCGCCAACCTCACGGCAGTGCGTAGAGTACTCCGTTAGTTGCACGTCGGTGAGCAATCGGTGTGGAATGCACGAAGGGGCTGCGGTAGTAGTCGCTGGCGCAGACGCCACAGGTGGAGGAGCTGCTGTTGCTGTTGCTGGGAGAGCATCATCATCTGCCACTGTCGGTTGAGCTCGCCCTCTGGCAGTCATTGTTGGAGATCGTCTGCTGTGCTATTTTTTCGTAGGTAACGCAGCAAAGAACACACAAAGTACCATTCAATTTCATTTTCTTTGAGGATAAAGCTATTGGTGAAAGTGTCTGTGTTGGGTGAAATTTGTACAAACCAAATGTGTCTTTCCATCAAAAAAAAAATGAATTGTTTTTGGAGCCTGGGACATAACGTAGCAGCGCGCCAAAAAAAAAATGAATTGTTTTTGGAGCCTGGGACATAACGTAGCAGCGCGCCGTCTCTTGACTTCTCCTGGTTGAGGAAAAACAAGAAACTCTAAGCCCGTCGCAACGTCAAAGTTCCTCTGTTCCGTAACGTCACTTTTTTTGACAAGAAACACGAAGTGAAAAAAAAACTGGCATCGATCGTCGCTCTTTTTTGGATCGTGAAAATGAAGAAAAGACGCATCAAAGGAAAAAAAAGAAACACTTGTGTTGGTCGTTGAGACACGTAATTCTCCCAGCCTTCTTCTGCAACGAGGCGCTAAGAAAGGGGGCGAGCAATAAAATACGCCATTTCCAAGCGAGGTAAATATTACTCGCTGGTGACGTTCAGGCCGGGCTTCAGGTTCGCGTCGATGCTGACGGCGGCCTTGATGCTGTTGGGCAGCTTGGCGATGTAGGCAGCAGACCACGCGAGCTTGTCGGTCACGCGCAGGCGGAACGCATTGCCGGCAATCAGCACGCAGGGGACCTCAGTGCCGACGGTGGCGGCAAACGCGCCCTGACCGCACTCAACCTGGGCAGCAACGGTGGCGGTCTTGCCGGCAACGTTCACGGGCAGGCTCAGGCCAGTCACGAACTTCTGCAGCTGCGTCGTCTGCACGTTGGCAAGGTACTTGCCGCACGCGTAGCGAACGCCGAGGGCCCACTTCAGGGACGAGTCCTTGAAGGCAAAGGCAGCGGAGCCACCAACCTCGACTTGCTTGGCAACGGCGTACGAGACGCCGGTCTCGACGCTCTTCGTCGTCAGCTTCTCGCTGATCGCAACGCCAGCAACCTTGCCGTCGTACGACACCTCGTAGTTGAAGGCCTTGTCCGTCACGACCTCGACCTTGTGGCCCTTCTCCTCGTACGAGGCGGTCAGCTTCCACTTCAGCGCGGGGTCAACGTTGACCTTCAGCTTGGCGCCGCAGGTGCTGGGGTTGAACTCGGCGTCAATGTTGACCGAAGCAGAGCTAGCACCGTTGACGTTGATGAACAGCTGGTCCTTGGGGCCCTTCTTCTTGCCCTCAACCTTCCACACGCCGGCGTCGGTGTAGTTCTTGGTGAGGAGGTCCTTGACGTCCTTGTTGAAGTCCTTGTAGTAGGTCATAGTGTTTAATGTGTAGAGAAGCTTACCAAATTAATAAAGCGACAATTTTCAGGAAAAGAAGTGTCCGTTGGCCTCAACGAAAGGCAACGTAACGAGCTAGGAGAAAATGAACTAGGTGTACAGAAAGTGGAAAAAAAATCGCTCCTCTCCATCATCATTCGTAGCCACCAGCGGTCGAGAGCAGCGTTTGCATCGAATTCCGATCCAAAGGGCCACCCAGCACACGGTATGGCGACACAATACCTCCCCCCGCTGACGTCCCTTGGCGTTGCTGCTGTGGATGAGGCGATGAAAACGTGCTTTGAGTTCGTAACAGCGCAGCACCTGCAAGCTGCTTTCCACCCGATTGAGATGACGAGGAGCTCAGCGCCTGTTGCGTGAGAATGCGGCTTGCTGGGCCGCGTAGACTCCCTGCAGCGCTGCTTTGGTTATCATCTCCGAACGTTTGAACTGACCCACGTTGCTGTTGTTGCAGACCTCGCCCATTCTGAGACGTCATCATCGCAGGTGACGACATCGGACCTTCAGTTGCCTGCTGCTGCAGCGCGGCCTCCAAGCAACGAACCAACATCGCCTGTTGATCGTTCACGGCATTGATTTCCCCGTACAGCACATTACATCGTCGCTTGACGTAGTGACTGTATGCTTCGAGCACCTCAAGTCCTTGCTGAAGCTGTTCCATTTCACTTTGCCTTACACGTCGGCACACGATATCAAGTTCTGTCAAATCTGTATTATGACGAGCGGTGGTGAGAAGGGCATCCAGAACAGCAAACGCTTTATCATCGCCGTGAATGGTCTCGTCGATTGTTTCTTCAAGCGCTTGTTGGCGGTAGTAATCGTCCCGGAATTCGCCAGAATCTGCCCACGACCGAGGTGGAAGCAAGTTGCCACTACTGCCTTCGTCGTGCCTGTCCTGTTGTTGTTGTTGTTGACCCATCGTCGTCGTGCTGAATAATTGTGTTTCAGCGGTGGCAACGCTTTGAGAATGGAGTTGTGAAGCACTGGTGTTGTTGTTGTTATGCATGCTGTTCATAGAACGAGCGTGTGTTGTGTTTGCAGGCGATGAGGTTGGTGCCAAAAAAGATCGTGACTCAGGAGTGGCCGCAGCCCTCAGTGCGCCACTGTTGTCGTCTGCTGTAGCAAGCAATGCTGACACTTCCTGAAGCAACTCAAATCCGTGTGAATTCATTGAACCTCTTCAATAAAAATTAAGAAGCACAAGAAGGGAGATCGGAAGATCAGAGAGAACGAGCAGAATTGTGAACCGCCAAAGTTGTCAATTATTTTCTTCTTGCATCAAAGCACCCTTGTTGAACTACACGAACGAAATCAACCACCCGCACAATGCGCACAGGAGACTGAACGAAATACGCTGCACTTTGTCCCCAAAAATCTAGCAACCAATTTACTCGAAGGCAACGCTTAATCCGACCTTGGGAACAGGCTGCTTCAGCGACGACTCTGCAGCAAAATTGATTTTCAGCTCCTCGGTGATCTTCTTGAAGCCAGAAACGCGAAGCGATCGCTGGAATAAGTTGAGCGCGGTAACAATCTGCGCAGTGCCGGTTGGGCATCGCACATCGGCACCGACAAGGAACTCTTTGGATGCGGGGGTCACCACCACAAGTGCACTTGTTGACTTGCGCACAGGGACACGAACGGAGGCGCCCCATCCTCGTTTTCCGTCGTACGTTACCATAGCGTCGCCGCTGCGCACTTCCTCGCGATTTCGGAAAAGCAGTGAGTAGCGATAGTCCTTGAGACCGCTTCGAGTTGGATCGTAGGAAAAGGAAAGCCCACTGTACACCTGCTCGACCAGCCTCGTGGACAGGGAAACTTCTGACGCAAACCCGTCCAGCACTTTTGATACAATCGATCCGCGATACGCAGATTCCTCAACGGAAGCGCCAAGGGTCTTTTCCCCCACGTTCACGGTAGCCTTGACGTTCTTAACCCCACGGAGTGAGTCAAACTTGTACGTGATGGTGGGGAACCATTGAAGAACGCATGTGGATGCTGGACGGATCACGGAAGTTGCAGTCACGTTGCCTTGGGAAACTTCGGCAGTGATTTGAAGGTTCTTTAACTCTCGTTGATTACCTTCGATCGTGAAACGGCTAACAGGCACGCCTGCATTCTTCAACAAACGAGTGAGGTTGATGTCGGCAGCAACTTTCCCGACTGACAAAGCTTTTGGAGCGGTCACCACAGGGAAGATCTCAGTGTACCCAATTGGAAACTCAATAGGAGTTGACATTTTTTTTTGTGGTTTTTTGTATTTTGCGATAACTGTTGTGACTCAAAGTCAGGCAAACAAAAGTTTTTTTGCCACTACCTCAGCATTTTATTGGGGAAGGGGTCTACAAATACCTTTCGCGCATTCGTTGAAGCGTTGCCGATCATAAATAAAATTTCAGATAGCAATGAGACCGGGGATCACACGCATGCATACACGCCACGCGGAAAGAAACAAGAAAAAAGTCCGCGAACACTTCTTTGCTCGCTCTTTTATTGTCTCCTTCGCTTTCGATGTTCGCATTCTTCGACCTTTCCGGAAAAGGTGCACACAGATATCACCTGTTCTTTCCTCAGCAATCAAACATTTCTCAACACCTTCTACTTCCGCAATCGACTGTTCAAGAAGTTGTCAAACTCGTCGCCATCTTCCTCATTGTTCAGGGATGTGCCTGGTTGAGGCCTCATAGCAACAGCAGCAGAGGTCTCATCTTGGTGTGACAGGGCCACTGGAGTCGCGACCTGATGGTCCAACGACTGAGTGGGCTGCGGAAATGCCGATGACACACGAGCAGGCTCTTGTGGAGGCTGAGCACTTGCTGATGATGATGTCGCAGCGGCAGCAGCGGGCAATGGGGCGCTTGTTGGTCCTCCGAAGAGGTCATCCATCGTTGGTGGGAGTTTGGGAGTCACTTGCATCTCAACGTCTTCGTAGTCTTCGACATCTGCTGCTTGTCGAATCCCTGTATGGCCGCGGTGGTCCATGTGAGAAGGTTGTCCTTGCCCTGGGCGAGGAGGCGAGTTTCCGACGTTGGAGTGTGAGGTGGTGGTGTGGTGGTTGCTCTGACTTCCGGGGTGAGGAGGTGCCATTGACGCACCGCCCGTGGCATTCTGGAAGTCATCGTTTGCTTGGCCCTCAGTCGACTCACCACCAGCATGCCCTCGTTCGGCTTTGACACTACTTGAGAGCCGCTGAATAATTGCAGTTTGGCTGTCGGTGACAGAAAACAACACATCCATGTTTGGAATTTCCGCTCCAGAACTTAAGATCATTGCAAGGTTGCGATGGTCCCGGCGAATTTGCGTCGCAACATTACTAATCAGCTCATCGCCAACAATTGGCGTCCCTTGCGACTCAGCAGTGTTAAGGCACTCAGCGAGAACTAAACAAGCATCCAGCATACCAGACACTTCCTCGTCGGTTGGAATGATGAGGGGAATCGCCTTCACAGTTGGTTGGCGGTGTGGCTGCTGCTGAGCAGCACTCAGAGCATACTCCTGCTGAAGGCGCAAATACTCGGTCTCTTGTCGCCGCTGCCTGCGGGCAGCGGCTTGCTGGCGAGCAGCTTGAGTTGATGCTGCGCTACTCGCGTTGCTTCGTTTGAGTTGAACAGTGACATCTGGCTCAATGCCCTCGAAGATATTTGGACCACTGCTCTTGCGAACATGATCAGCCAGTTCGGTCAGTGCACGGAGTCTTTCATCTGCGTGACCAGAGAACCAAATCGACATGTTCAAAATCAACGTCAAAGCAGCCTGCGTCGCCTCACGCTCGCCATCGCGAGAAGGCTTCTTTGTTGCTGCAACAAACACATCATGCAAGAGACCTTTGGTGTCTGCGACTTCATGATGAAGCGTCGGGCCGCAGTTTTTGATTAGGCTATCAAGCACTTGAATTGTAAAAAATTGAACTTTTGCGCTTTTGTTGTCAATGCGTCGACGAACTGCACGAACAATATCGACCACATTCTCGGGGTTGGCATTTGCGCTGTCACACAAAAAAACAATGTTTTGAAAATTCGGCGCAAGCAAAACATCACTTGTTGTTTCCTCCAAAATCTCACTGTATGCACTTGGAATAATTCGCGCCGCTTTGTCCTTGACCTCGTCCATAAAACTCATAGTCGCCATTTTGAGGAGCTGCTCTGTGTGTTGGCTGGCAACAAAAAAATAAAGTGCGATTTTTTGTGGTGGGTTGAGTAAGTGAAGGGGGAAACAGAAATTATGGTGTTGGATTTTCACACTCTAATCGATACTACATCAACGTGCAGCATCCTTGCGATGGAGCTTTGTCAATTTCTAACTGCAATCGCTCATTATCTGCATCGATGCGGCGTAGTTCATCCTCGAGGATTTTCAGCTGTTGCTTTAGGTCCACGACCTCGTTGCGTCGATTCGCTTCTTCTTGCATAGCATCGTAGTTTGGTTTCAGCTCGTCGAGCCGGATTTTTGCGTCACCAAGGGCGGAGCGTGTGTGCTTCTTCTCAGCCTCCACCTCACAAATTTCACCAGAAAGTCGCCGCTTTGTTTCCAATGCCACTGCAACTTCGTTACGCTTTTCATCAGGTTCCGCAGCAACAAAGGCTTCAAGAGCAAGCATTTCTTCCTCTTGATCTTTTCGAGAGACAATTTTGGCTTGGAGAGGGGCACTAATTGCTTCATGCTGCAGACGAAGGGCTTCTAAATCATCCGACTTCTTTCGCGTGTCTTTAGCTTCACCATCAACTCGAAGTCGCTCCTCTATGAGGCTCCTCAAGGCGGCATTTCGGCGTTGGACAGTTTTCTCAAGGCAGTCGATGTGATCGAGCTTCTTTGCCTCTTCACGCATCTTGCGTCGCGTTTGAACTGCTACAACAATGTCATGGAGTTGGCGCTCGGATCGGCTTTCACTCAAAGCCGCTTGCTGCTCCGCAAGAATGTATTCTCGGTTGATAATATCGCGCTCTCGACGATCCAGCTCACTCTGAACAACATGGAGAGACTCGTTCTCTCTCACAACTTGCGACTTGAGACCTTTGACTTCATCGGATAACTTTCGCAATTCAACCAAACTTTCATCTTGGTTCAGCTTCGGGTTGCATCGAATTTTCTTGATTTTCTGTGAGAAAGTCAGGGTGTTCATTGCGTCTTTCACGTGCTCAAAATAAGGCGAAACGCAGCTCACGAAGGTGGTGTTGTATCCTTGCATGAAAATATCTGCGTAGAGCTTTGTAAAAGCTGAGTCGCGATAGGGGACCATAGCGGACGGCTTCTCTCCACTGTCTCGTTCAATGGCGACGTCAACACAGCGGTGAAAGTTGGGCGGAACTGAGTGCAAAACCGCAAAAACAACGTTTACGCGACGAGCTTTGCTCAGCTTCTTGTTGCCGATGTCTGCAGGGTCAGAAAACTCAAATGTTTCTGTCAAGCGAAGGTGAACGACGTGAGTGCTCTTGCGTCGTCGCATTGGCCTCAGTGCATTTCGAACCACATGTTCGAGCTGTTCTCCGTTGGAAACGCTCGCTCGGGTGACTCCGGACAACTTCGAGCCCTCAACCGGGTCAAGCACAACTTTAATAGTCTCAGCATCATCAGTACGAGTCATGCCAAATGACGCAGCAGGTGGATTCGAACGAGCGAGGGTCGATGCGCTTCGCGCATGAGCAGTTGCTTGAGAGCCAATTGACCTTGTCGGATTTAGCAAGTCATGGTACTGATCGTTCACAATCTCAACAACTTCAACCTCAACTGACAGTGACGACGAGTTTTCAGCGAATACTTGCTGGTACGCTGAAAAAATTTCTCCACAAAATCGATAGAAGATCCCTTTTGAAGATTGGGAAGTCCTTGGTGAAATTGTAGGAACATCCATCGAGGGAGAGGGAGCAAGCTCACCTGAATTGTCAAAAGAGACAGAAGAAGCAATTTGGCTTGCAGAGCCAAACATGGTAACGTTTACGCGACGAGCTTTGCTCAGCTTCTTGTTGCCGATGTCTGCAGGGTCAGAAAACTCAAATGTTTCTGTCAAGCGAAGGTGAACGACGTGAGTGCTCTTGCGTCGTCGCATTGGCCTCAGTGCATTTCGAACCACATGTTCGAGCTGTTCTCCGTTGGAAACGCTCGCTCGGGTGACTCCGGACAACTTCGAGCCCTCAACCGGGTCAAGCACAACTTTAATAGTCTCAGCATCATCAGTACGAGTCATGCCAAATGACGCAGCAGGTGGATTCGAACGAGCGAGGGTCGATGCGCTTCGCGCATGAGCAGTTGCTTGAGAGCCAATTGACCTTGTCGGATTTAGCAAGTCATGGTACTGATCGTTCACAATCTCAACAACTTCAACCTCAACTGACAGTGACGACGAGTTTTCAGCGAATACTTGCTGGTACGCTGAAAAAATTTCTCCACAAAATCGATAGAAGATCCCTTTTGAAGATTGGGAAGTCCTTGGTGAAATTGTAGGAACATCCATCGAGGGAGAGGGAGCAAGCTCACCTGAATTGTCAAAAGAGACAGAAGAAGCAATTTGGCTTGCAGAGCCAAACATGGTGTGTGAGCGTCCACACTCGTTTGCACCGTAGACGAGAAAGGCTGCATTGTACCCTTCGACAATTCGTGGTATTACTGGCGCAACAACAGACTCATAGACTTGTTGCTGGTCATGAAGAGGCCCTTCGTTTTCGGAGCCATCCTCAACAAAGGACCACAAAAGATTTTCTGAGCCGATGGCGAATGTTCCATTCTTTTTTGGACGAAAGCGTGCCGCAGGGTCCAACACTGAGACAGTTCCTTCTTTGCTTCGAAGTAAAACGCCTCGTGGAACGGGACTTCCCTCAGGGCATGAAGTGGCTTCTCCATTGATAAACGGCCGCACTCTAACGAACGAACGAAATGGTTGAGACATTCTCGGAGAGAAGCAAAGATCAACAGAGTTGCAACAAAGAGTGAACAAAAATGAGAATAAGCACCAGTTCCGGCACAAAACTTTCCGGAACTCCCAACGAGCCATAGACGACCATCCCCTTCCCTTACGTGTTATGTGTTTCAGAAAATGACGAACATTACGTGCTGAGTCGAAAAAAGGAAATGTCCAGAATGCAAAAGGTGTTAAGCCTAAAGCACATTGTAATGTTCGTCATTTTCTGAAACACATAAAACAGATTCTACTCGCCAAATCTCAAAGACCCACACGAAACCCGCCACTTCTCCATTTTCGATACGCATTTTAGACACGTGGACATTGATGAAAAAAGGAAATCGTTTGATCACTCACGACCCCGCTTACGAGAATTGCTCTTATCGAAGGCGCCTTGGAACATCAACCTCATTTTTTTGGCTGCGAAAGTCTGGATACCCATAACTTCATAAAGATCAACGCATCGTTTGAAGAGTGGATCCGTCACTTTGACTCCAAAAGCGGTTTGGCAAACATTACGGTTGCATAGGTTCATTTTCGTGTCTCCGAAAGCGGTTTGGCAAACATTACGGTTGCATAGTTCATTTCGTGTCTCCGAAAGCGGTTTGGCAAACATTACGGTTGCATAGTTCATTTTCGTGTCCCCGAAGGCGGTTTGGCGAACATTACGGTTGCATAGGTTCATTTTCGTGTCTCCGAA